>JANZXP010033904.1:0-12545 GCA_027576715.1 Erythroxylum flavicans
TATTCTTTTTGTGTTTTATGTTTTGTTTTTTATGGTGTTGTTTGTCAGTTTTGGATGTTTTCTTTTGCACATTGAGGACAATGTTTTGTTTAAGTGTGGGGAGGTAGTCTTTGCATTTATGTTTGCATTTTTTACATGTCATTTAGGATGCATGTTAGGTTATTAGTATTAGGTATGTCATTTCCCATACATTTAAATCTTTGTGATAAATGTGTTGCGATGAGATTCTATCATGCTAGTTGGAATGAGATTAAATGCATGAGTGAACTTAACTTAGGCTACTTGAGTGGAAAGTGAACTATGTGTAGTGATGAAAGTAGTTGGATGCATAAACTTACTCAAAACTTGACACTTGAATAATGAGGTAATGTATAGAAGCTTAATGGATTTTCATTTGACCCTATGTGAGGGATTGAGCCTTTATGACTCGATTCTATATTAATTTATTTTCCTTGTTTTCATGATGCTTTCTTAGCTAATTACCTTTAGAACTTGCTTTAAATTTTTTTAAATCTACTGGATACATGCTAGATAAAAATGATTGAGGCTTTCTTGCTTTAACCTTTGGCTTAAATGACCTAATCTTTTATTATCCCTTGCTAGCCCCATTAAGCCTTTAACCTTTTGTTTCTTGAAATCACCCAATTTTAAAACCTATAAACCTCATTAGCCTACCCAATCACAAATTAATAGAGTGCCAAGTGATACTTGAGTGTGGAGTCATAAGTTAAGAGCAAATTGCATATAGTTGCTATTTTCTGTTCATTGTTTCTTTATTATAAAAAAAGGAAGAGAACAAAAGAGAAAAGAACAAAAAAGTGGGTAAAGAAAAAAGAAAAAGGAATAACATGTAGTAGCTTCAATAAGTGTTGAGAAGTAGTCTTATCCATGTGCATATCTTAGAAGTTTATCTTTGTCATCCCTTTCTACACTTAGTAGTTTATAAATTCTTGTGATAAACCCTAAAACCTGTTTAACCCACCTTAACCTTAGCCGCAATACAACCCGAAACAAAGTCCTTTTGATCTATCTTAGCATGTAATCATTGTGGAGAAGAATTGATGTGTTAGCAAGCGTATGATAGCGTGGTTTCCTATAGGAAGTTTGAGCGAAACACCATCCATCAAATACTTGAGAGAAATGAGTGAAATCCATAAGGAAGATCCATTTTGAATTTATACTTATCATTCAGTAATGGTTTCATGGTTGAGTTTGTTTAATGAAAATTAGTCATAAAGTGTGTAGTAGCTTGACATTTTTTTGGGTAAAAGTTTGAAGGAATGTAAGCTTTAATCTTTGTGAAAACGAAGTGATAAAATCTTATTGGTTATATTTTATCTTTTCTTAAGGACAAACAAAAGTTTAAGTATGGGGACATTGATAGGTGTAGATTGCATTATATTCTATAGGTAATTTGATATGTGTTTAGTGCTTAATATGACTGTTTAGAGTATGTTTAGGTTAAGGATTATGTTAGTTCATAAATATTTGTGTTTTAGCTACTATTTGGGTGTGAACATGTTTTTGAGCTTCAATTTATATATATAAGGTGTTGTGATGCCTGATCTCTAAAGTGAGGATATTTTTGTCTCATTCCCCATCCTCGAGATCCCCATGAAGTCCCCGCGGGGACTCGAATCCCCGAATCCTCACCCTGCACCCATACAAAGTTGGTTCATATGATTATACCAAACTTTTAGTAAAGAGTACAAAAATAAAAATATATAATATATTTCTAAAATTATCGTGAATAGGGATCCCCACGGAGAGGGGATTATTCAACCCGTCCCCATCTCTGACTCTGTCTCGAGGGTTATATTTACCACATCCTCGTTTCTACAGGGTGATTTTTTTGCCAATCCTCGCCCCTAACGGTTGAACCCAAATTGCCATCCCTATGTACAAACTAATAACCGTTGACAATGTTGTCATTAACTTAATTCTGTCAGTAAGGTTGCTGACGGACAAATCTTGTCGGTAGGTAACTTTACGGACTGAAAATAGCACATAATAACCGTCGGTATATTTACCGACGGTTACACAAAATGTTCATCAGTAAATTTGCGACGAACATTCTGTGATTTGTCGCAAATTATTATCTACGGCCATTTCTCCAATGCCTTAATCCGTCAATAAATTTCGTCGCTAACTTAGCTTGCCGACAAAATGTGTAGGTTTTCTGTTGATAATTTTCGTTGCTAAACTTTATTTTTCTTGTAATGTATATCTAAATATATACAAGATAAAGAATGCCTTTAAATAATTGTCATTAAACTACAACCAAAGTGATTGACTGTAGGGCATAAACTAACAACTCTATCATCATCAAGGTTGACCGACTTGCTATTTCAGATTCCAATTACATAGCTCAAAATCAATTTTGTTCTCTGTGTGTATTATTGTGGGACAAAGACTCTGTACCTACTGCATGATAATTGGTTGATACAAAGCCAACTTCGAAGAAAAATAAAAAAGATATAGACGGAAGTGAATAGCTTTTGACAGACATGCGCCACGTGAATAGCTTTATTACTTAGTAGTTTTTTCATTAAACAGGATACAAAAATGTTTTCGGATAGCATATTTATGTATTACTAATTATAAATATTTAAAGTTAGAAATTGCTAATCATATACATTAATGATAATCAAATGAAGTTTGCTCTTCAAATTAGTTACTCGATCTACATTAAAAATTCGTAAGTTCAAAAGAAGAATTTGAGATTGCCTAATTAATCTTGTATGTTACTTCATAAGCTCCAGAGAAATAATCGTACCACTATTTCCAGTGAGTTCAAGCCACATGATTTAATCTTATTATCAGCAGGTTAACCTCCATTATGAAAAGAAAGAAAACTGATTTTATAGACAAAAATGGCAATTAATTAAGGGGCCGTTTGGTTCCACATCCGTTTTTTTGTTCTAATCTTTAGTTTTTTTTCGTTTTTCTTTCAAATAAAAAAATATGTTTGATTTTAATATTAATGTAATTATATTTTTATTATTGATGATAATTACATATTAGATAAAACTTAAAAAATTATTTTTAATTAATTACATTTATTTTAATCTCTTATTAATAAGTTGTCAATAAAATTATTTTATTTTTAAAATAAATAATTTTAAAAAATTAAATTTTATTTAAAATTAAATTAAATTTTAATTATTTAATCAAAATTTATTTGAAATTTATATAATTTGAAGATATTTTAAATTTAATTATATTTATTAATAATTATTTAATTAATTTTTATTTAATTATAAAATAAAATAAAATAAAATTATTCATAATTTTTATTAATAACTAATTTAAATTAATTAAATATATAATATAATATTAAATTATTTATAATTCTTATTAATAATTAATATATCAAATAATTAAATAATATATTTTTTATTTATAGTAAACTAGATTATGAAAAACAAACTACTTTTTATGATTTTTATAAATTTTGAAAATTGAAAAAGAACCAACACTGAAAATAGAAACTAAAAACTTAAACAAGCAAAAAATTTTTACTACAATAGAAACAAAAACAAACAGGTTGACTTAACTATGATAGTTTATTTTTCACCGTTTCTCAAATTTTTGTAAAAATAAATATCTAATCATAACTTTATAAATTCTTTTTTTTACATCATCCTCTCGTAAGCCATTTTACATCAATCCTAGCTACCAAAGGCCAAATTTTGGTTTGGCGCCCTGATATATTTAGATGGCAGTAGCCAATCCATTTTCAATTATCTTCCCAACTCCCTGGACTTTTACCATTGTCTATAAAATTGTTAGTATTCTGTTGGGAAATTTGGGTAGGATCTAATACGAAATTTGTTTTGTATAATTTTTATAAAATTAATATCATTTAAATTTTATAAAATAATTAACACATAAAACATAATAAAGCATAAATCTAATTCATACCTTATTCTAAAGCTTGATCTTTTTCTTATCGTTCCTTTTAAACTATTTCTGAAACTGACTCATCTCAACCATCATAATAGCAAAAGTATCCTGCCTTTAAAGGTATCCACAGAGCTAGTTAAAAGAACTCTACAACTGTTGCAGAGAAGGTTAGGCAAGGAGTGCTAACTCCTTTAAAGCCTAAGCCTATTTATAATATACATTTTAGTAATTTAATTGAAATTCAATTATAATTTTAATTAAAGTTTAATTAAAATTATAATTAAATATCAATTATGCCTAAATAAGATCCAATATCTCATATTAATCCTTATTATCAAATAGCTCTTATTTAATCATAAAGTTTCTCAAACTTTACAATCAAGTTCAACTTAATCAAAATACCTTTTCTCTCATCAACATATTTTGTGTGTGTGACTCATTAGGCTCCTCAATATGTTGACAATGGATATAAATTATAACACTAAATTATATTTAGAATTAGATAAATTAAACTTTTCAATTTAATTCTCTAATTAAATAATTTATATTTATAGGTCAAAATAATGTATCATGATCATTCAAATATTTAAAAATGTCAAAGTAGTTTTAACTAACTGTTTCATGTATGATTTTTCTATATAATTCAATCATTTCGTTATATAATGATCCGATTGCATATAAAACATAGATTTAATGTCTACTTTATTTGGAGTCCAATTATATTAGTTCTCCAACATTAGTAATTGATTTAATTAATAACATTTGAAAACTATTTTCGAAGTGTCATTTCACCTTGGTCAAGGATTTCTAGGATCACTAGTAATAGAGAACAATGGAACATTCTCCTTAATTACTTCAGAATGATGAATCTTATATTAATCACTTAACTACTTCCACATAATTTATGCTATATCAAATGACTACCAACTTAGTTACCATTCACTAGAAAATGTTATAAGTAATATCAAAATATAACAATCCTTATATGAGATGTTTTGGAGTTCTCAATTCAAGTGATCATATGCAATTATCATAATGAGAATTTCTACAGACATATAGGCAATGTTTCAAATGAATTTCTCATATAGGGTTAGTTTAGTGAACCTGTTTTCTAACAAGCACCTATACATTTGTTTAATTATCAACATACTTTAGTTTATAAGATTGAATACTTCCTTTATAAGGAAGAAACTTAACAAATGCTAGTCTTTTTACGTTATATTAATGTCCAATCTTAATAAAACAATAACTATGAACAATTTACAGAATACATAAATTCAATATGAATCTCATAATTATGATTTCATTATAATTTCATTTGCAATGTATATTTATCCCATAGACTTTATTATATACATATAAATATTATCTAAAGGCTTTATTTATGCCATAAATATATATATATATATATAAAGAAGGTCTTTAAATAATTATATCACTTAACTATAACCAACTAATTGGTTGTAAGATATAAACCAATCATCACCTACTTGTATTAAGCCAATTGTTTAGTATCTTATACCATATCACCATATGACAATCATAATACTACTAAGACAGTGGTTTAGTGAGAGTTTTCTACAAGATTCTTTATAGTGAACACTTATTTAAATCTTACAACTTTTATATTATTTATCATCATAATTAAGAGAAACTACCTGAATCATACTTGGATCTTTGATGAAACCTTAGCTCTTTTTGCATGCACAATGGCTCTAATGTTCTACATTTCATTACTATCTTGAACAATACATAGAACTATACCAAATTCATTGAATAACTTCTTGATCTAAAAAATCATTTCCATTAAATGAAAAATATATCATGGTTTGATTAGAAATTTATGATACATCAGAACATTTCCAAGCTAAAAGAATATTATTCTAAGTAAAATATACCTTAATTAGGGTTTACTTCTAAATTTAATCTCCTTATAACCTTAAATCTAAATATCAATCATACATAGAATAATAGATATCATAATACTTCACAAGTATCAGATATCTCAAACATTAAATACGTACTTGGATTAGAACGGGTAAACAAGTTCCGTATCCATCTTTATAGATCTGATTCCTAAAATTAAGTTGTTACCTTTCCATATCCAATATGAACTATTCTTAGACAATTATATTTTTTAACAATTGAAAATGAATAGTTGCTCTCCATAAAAAATGTCTCTACATACTCTCACTGAACACTAACCATCTTGTAGACAGAATAAATTCACATTCATCTCCAAAATAAACTCTTTGAATTCATCATAAAAGTGAATCTTTCAACGTCTTTCAATTATACATGACATGTATCAGTAAAGGTATTGGTTCCAATTGGATGCATTGTCATAAGATTTGAACTTTTTAAATTTCATCTTACTCTCGCTACTTATCTTGAGAACCATTTTCCTATAAGTATACGTTAAGAAAAATAATTTATTCAATGGGTCTATAAGATTATATCTAACCTTTTTGATCTCTTATAACCTACTATCTGATTTAGTTCTAAACTTAGCGGACAATATATGCTTTAACTAAGCATCACATCCCTGAATCATTGACTTTAACTATTTTAAAGTCTTATCATTTCATAACTAATATGAAATCTTACTAATTGATTTAATTAGAACTATCGAAGGTAAGACGTAGTACTAGGCATAGCCATAGAAAAAATAAATATTGCATCATACAATATCTTATATTATATTGTCCTCCTTATATAGATCCGTACTCTTATGGAATTTAGTTATGGAGATATTCATTAGAGAATCTCATTATCTATAGATAACCAAAAAATTAAATGTAACCACACCAATCCAATAAAAGTATTTTAGCATTCTCAATGCTTAATTTCTACATAAGTTTAAACAATTTGAAATTTTCAAAATTTTAATCAAAATTTAGTTTAATACATATGGCAATATCACATAAATTCATTAATATTTCTAATGAAATATAATAATCATCCTTTTATGAATTGTTATTCCATCCAATACATCACATGTATAAATTTAACAATTCAATATCAACACCATCCTTTCACTAAATCTTGGTTTGGTTATTCTTCAACTTAACAAGTTTCATACGATTCATAATTAAAAAAAGGATACATATATCTTTGTACGTAATTTCATGATTCTCATTATATTGATTTAACTAATATGGTATTAAAGGATAGTTTCAACTATTTAACTTCGCATTCTTGCCACTTATGTTAAGCATAAGTCTCCTTTGATCCAATACATACAGATTATTTGTATAAGCTTACATCAACTACTTTTGGTCAACAAATATATTTCTTATCATGTCTTAAACATTGTAGTAATGTTAAATCTAAATTAAGTATCAAATAGTCGGAAGCATGTATTATAAATATATATGATTTTTATCATATCACGTATAGAAAAGAAAAGTCATGCAATCATTTCTTCTATTATAACTATTATCATTTTATAGCAAATACCTTTAATTTATTCCACGTTTATGCTTTTAGTTTAGTAAATTGAATGAAACAATTTCATCAAGGTACTATATCTTTCAGCTCTACTCTATGTAACCTCTTTCATCTTGCTATCATGGTATTGTAATACCTCTTTAATGTTGCCGTTAAGTTTATGAGATATTGGTCAACTCAAAATGTCAATACATATTGTCATCTATATAATTTTGACATATCTCTACGACTTTAATACCAAATCCTCAACAAAGATTTCTAAATAAATAGAATAACAATTCTCAAACAAATAAAACCATAAATTTAATTTATCTTAATCAAATTGAAATAAATAAACTTTAGTTAAGAAACACCTTTCTTAATTAATTACGAAAACAATTTTTTATTTGAGTGTTTAGTTAATTAATTTCAATCTAATTGAAAATAACTAATTTTATTTTAGAGATAAGTTTTTAAAAATTTTAAATGGGAATTAATTTAATTATTAATTTTAATCATATTAAGAAAAATAATTACTTTAATTTTTAAAATTAAGATCTTATCTTAATTTATATAATCTCATTATATTGACTTATCTAACACAATCTAATTATGAAAGGTAACCATTTTAAAATTTTCTTTATTCTAATTATTGATTTGATAACTAATTTAATCAATAATTCAACTCTTGAAAAATTAAACTAATTTCTAAACGTAATAACAATTATCACTTTTGAAAATAATTTTCAAACAATTAGAAAACATGTTTTTGAATTTATTAAGAATTTAAATAATTTAATCTCAATTAAACGAATTGAATTAAAAGGAAGGCGTAAAATATACAAAATGCTAAAATAAGATTGAGTAGGATTATCTGTATGCATACATGTGCCAGAACATTTTTGTGAGGCGCATGCACTACACGACGTTGACTTGCCATCACCTTCTCTTTTTTCATATGGGACACTCACCCCCTTTGTTTTGCAATTTAGGGTTTCCCCATCTACATTGCCGCCTCCTTGCTCCAACTACTTCCGACTTCCAGGTGTGCCGTATGTGTTATCCATCCACTCTTATTCTCTCATGTGCTCTTATGGTCTTCATCACATCCCTTTTGGCTTCTCCTCCGTCTGGCACTTTAAAAGCAATAGCTAGTGTTAAATAGTATTGGTTCTATCAACGACATCGTGTCCCCAATGCTTTCGTCCTATTCCTGATTTAAAATCAAAACACTCAGACCAAAAAGCTAGTGCAAGTTCTATCACCAAGTTTCCATGAACTTCAAAGCATGTAGTCATTGCATTTTTTTTTCATATTGTATTTTTTAGGGATGTCAAAAAATGCCCTGCTCGACTTAGCCCGGTCTAACCGGCTCACAGGCTAGCTGGGTATGACTTGAGAAAATTTGGGCCAGGCCACTTGACCAGACCAACTTGGCCCCTAGCCCGCATAGTGCTCTAAACAAAATGACTTAATTTTGTTTATGTTGAAAATATTTCTTCTATCGACAAAACGATTTTGCTTTAAGAATAAAATGATGTCATTTAAGTTATAACAGTTAATAAAACACAAGACAAAATGACATCGTTTTGCCTCTGATTAAACGAAAGCTAGCCAACAGCGCCCATCCTCCCCTTGCTTGCTCACCCCTCAGTAGCCTCCTCTTGCCTCCTTCCATCTCCCTTCATCCCCGACCCCTCACCTAGTTGCTTTTGCTTCTCTGTTCTTCTTCTTCATTTCATGTTCTTCCTTCATTCTTCTTCTTCGTATATCATCTGTCGTGACTCATGCGCACATTGAAGTTACCAACGCTCAAACAACCAACGGTGATTCGGTGAATGGTCCAATGTGCTTAATAAGGTAATCTCTCATTCTCTCTTGGTCAACTTGGTTTTTGGCTGTTTGAGAGCTGATGTGGCTAATATGAGAATTTTGCATGTTAATATTGGGAATATAGGATAATGCTTGTAATTGTTTGATGAAATGCATCAGAGATTGTTTTTGTTAGTTGTTTGTAACACCAACAAACGAAACAAAAATTTAATTATATAGACTAACTAATTCACTATAGATCTTGTCCTATAAACTTTAAACTATAATTATATAGACCATCAAATTCTTGGGAAAAAGCTCTTTCAGCAGCATTCTATTAGCAGAAGCCTCGGGCAACATTGAGATTTATTCTGAATAACTAGTTTACTTGTAATTATGGGGTGATAGATAATGTGCAACTTCAATGGATATTACCATCTTGCAATTTCAAGTAATGGTAGATGGAAGCGTATTGATTTTTCCATACTTGAAAAGTATATGAGTTCAACTTCAATTTGGTATTATAATTATTCATTACTCCGTATGGTCATACATATTATGATGACATTAGTCACCAAGATGATGCACGTTAATTTTTATTATAGGAGCTAAATTTTATGCAAAACTTCTTCCTGAGTAACCTTTCTTGTGCAGTCTACACAATGCTGACATCTAGAATGCATGAAATGCTTAGAAGGATTATTAATACGGTAGTATGACCACCTGGCATCCTTATTGCTTTCTTTGTTGTCTTCTATTGTGAGGCTAATGAGGATTGTTGTCCACCTTTTAAGCCTATTATTCTCTTTTAGCGTCACCAGACGAAAATATCTCATTTGTCACTAGCTTCCTCTAGATCACATACTAAGATGCCTGCAATTCTTACTGGTGACATGTTCTGATGCATTTACAAATTCACCATTTCTAGGTTGATATTTTCTTATGTTCTCACCTTCTTATATTAACATCTTCAGTTCTCAACATACATTTTATGAATGTTTATTTACAACCTATTCTCGATGCACCTTGGATTACCTTTCCTTTTCAGTTATTCATCTATATAGTTCAATATAATATGGGTTCCAATCAGTGAGCAATTATAATCAGGCATACTTCTATATGTCATTTACACCAACTTCATTTTTGCGATTAGTCTACTTGTTTGAATGCCCACTTTGGTGAATTAATTTATAAGGAGTAGGTGGAAAAGGTTCTTTATGGGACATCCTTGTGCCACTTATCTAACCATTGTAATGCACCTTCAGGAACTCTAAACTCTTGTCTCCAAGAGTTAACCAACTAATTCACTATAGATCTTGTCCAAACCTTGTTTACATTCATCATCCTTTTATATAATTGATCTTGTTTACGTTCCTTCTTATAAAGATTGTTTTGAAGTAAAATTTGGTGCACCTATCCCCTTCTTGAATCTATTGAATTCTGGATTTCTATTTTAAGATTCAGTGTGAAGCTCTTAGTGTTAAAAGGTAATTCTTTTGTTCTTTTTTTTGTTCTAACTTTAGCCTCACAATTTATGGATATAGGGGTAGACTTCCTTTTTAGCCTTTAACAAGGTTTTTTCTGTAACCATAATAGAGTTTCCAAACACTTTAATTTGAGAAATAGGTAGTGTGAAATCAAAGTTGGACTAAAAACTCACATAAACAGATCCTTTAATTTAACGATATAACTGTTCCCTTTTCTTTGACCTATATGATTTTGATTAAAACTGTCATCAGAGTAATGGATTTTAAGTTGAATCAAAGTTTTGTTCCTTTCCATGTAGAATGATCATAAAGCATTTGCGTTATTTCTGAATATCTATCATATAGAAAAAGGGTAGGCCACATGTTATATACTAACCTCAAAATCTATTCCTAGATTTACTTGTTGGCATAGAACCATAATAATAACTATAATCATATTCTGGTTGATGTGAACAAACAACTACTTTACAGGTGGTTTCAAGTTTCCGCATCATCTATACATTTTGTTTCAACTTAGATAAACTTGAAGAATCAAAGTTTCATTGTATCCAAAGTGTCATCTAGCTGTAATTCGTTAGCATATATATCCTTACTTTCTTAACATGACATCCATCTGAATATATAGCTTTATAGATTTACTTTTTTATCTCTATCCATTTGCTGACAAGTTAAGCAGTGAATATAATTGCACATGAGCAGATGCAATACAGTTACTCCTTCCAAAGGAAAAGATTAAGAATATTATTAAGAACACTTAATGCAGTAACTTACCATTACACCTCTAAATGATCAACATAACTTACTTGGACATTCTAGCATATTCAAAGTTTGGACATTCTTTCATTTTCTTGAAATTTTGTTTTATATGGAATATTTTAACTAGAATGTAGGCAAAGTGTTTTGATTAAGAATGTGTCATTTCCTAATACATTCTTATTTCTAACCTCAAGTATTTTTATGTTTTTTTAAGATGGATGAGCATATTCCTTCAGTTGAGAGTTCTAATCTAGTACCAGAGGTAGAAGTAGAAAGTTCTATTTTGACACCAACTAATGACAGAAGTTCAATTAAAAATTAAAATAGTCAATATAAAAGTGAAGTTTGGAATCACTTTAAGAAGACTATATCAACCGATGGAATTGAAAAAGCAAACTGCAATTATTGTCAAAAGTTGTATTCAAGTAGTTCGAAAGGTGGAACCTTTCATTTAAAGAGACATAAGGAATCATATACTAGAAGGAAGATGGTTTTAGGAGGTCAAACATTTTTGACCCCTAGCCTTATAAAAGGAAAGAATGAAATGGCCGTAACAACTTTTGACAACCAAAGATCAAGAATTTTGCCAGATAATATGATTATTGGAGATGAACAACCGTTGTCTCTGGTTGAAAGAAAAAGATTCAAGATATTTCTTAATTCACTCCAACTGAGTTTCAAGGTTCCAAGTCGGAATACATTGAGGAATGATATTTTCAAAATGTACGAGGACAAGAAGAGAGAAACATTAAGAACATTGTGGAGTGTTCAAGGACAAATTGCCACAACAACAGACATGTGGACAGTAGATAACCAAAAGAAGGGTTACATGACAACACATTATGTTGATAATGATTGGAAGTTATGCAATAGACTTGTGAGGTAATTTATATTCTTTAATATTGTTATAATTTACTTTTTCATTATTTTTTATGATTCATATTGGTATGCTTTTTCATGATAGGTTCATTTATGTGCTGAAACTGCATATAAATGAAAAATTGGAAAATATGTTGAAAGATTGTTTGATGAATTTAAACATCGACAACAAAGTATCCTCCATTACGGTCGATAATTGTATCACAAATGATGGTATGATTGAGAAGTTGAAGGGTCAGATGCGGGTTGGGAGCTTATGGGCTGGAGGTAAGTTAT
>JANZXP010033915.1:0-12544 GCA_027576715.1 Erythroxylum flavicans
GAATATGTTAACAATAAATGTCATGCATTATGTAAGTAAAAGGCATCAAAATATAGTTCATTACTACATAAACTACTTAATTCACTACATACAATAATACTTTGTTGTATTCATTTAAATAAAATGAATACAAAAAATATACTCTTAAATAAAAAACATTAAAAATGAGATTAGAAATATAGTCTTTTTAGTATTTATCATTCGAATTCTACTTTTTCTTATTCTCTTTAAATTATTATTCAATTGTTTGATTAGTTTATGCTAAAAAATCCCTTCATCCTTATATATAGTAATCGTTATTAATTAATTTTGTAAATGCTCAATTTATCCACCTTTGATTTCATTAAAAACTAACACCTATTTTGTAGATGTGAGGATAGAATTCCCTCACAAGAAGTTATAAGCACAAAAAATTAAGAGAAAGATTGAGTTATAAAGTAGTATAATCAATTAAAGATCAATTGTTTATACACAATTAAATATTGAAGCAAGCTTGTACAAGCTCACAAAGTAAAGCCCTACCACATATATAGGAAGCCATTAGTACTTAAAAAGTGGAACCTAAGAATGGAGTTAAAGAGACTTGAAATAAGGAATGTGCTTATATAATTGAACTTTCATAATATACCTCATGAGTATTGTTCAATTTTCGGTTACCTAAAAACCTCTGTAGGAAGACTAGTGTGCCTTAGTGAGAACATTATTTCTATAAGAAGAATAGGATACACAAGAACTTGAGTTAAGGAAAGACCGAAGAAGGAATTACTTTAATCTATGAAAATTTTTAGGTTAGATCAAAAGAGGAATCTAATTTAAAATGAAATAAAGCTTAGTTATTAATGGAAGCTAGGTAAACCATAGTATCATAAAATATAGAGACTAACTGGTAAATGGTGACTATAATGAACTAATATATTCAATTTTCTTATCAATACTTATATTTAATTTGATCCAACATATTCAATTTTCTTATCAATACTTATATTTAAAAGCATTATTGCCTTTATGTGTGATTATTTATGAGTTGTCATTTTATATTATGTGTGATTTATTATTTTAGATTTTTTTGTTATTAAGCATTAAAATAATTTAGTGGTGGGAGACACATTTCTTTATAATCAAAATTTTAATTAAAAAAAGGATATATATCATGTATTATTCATATCGTATATATTTTGATCGTAATTGGTTTCAATCCTAGCAGTTGTCTTACCAAATACCAACTCCTTAACTGCCTTGATAGACATCATAGGTATCATTTGTGACATAATAGATCATTTGTACCTCTTTTACATGAAACTTTTATACTAAAATTTGTACATCAGAAGTCTTGGAGATGAGATGTTATTGAAAGAAAGATTCATGATGATGTAATACTTGATCCCCTTTCTTCGGTACGAAGAACATGGGCTTACATGACAACAATGTGACAAAGAAAAGAATCCTACAGGCATGAAACAGGTCAGGAAGGTTTCATGGTAACAAATTGCTAACCTCTTTAAGAGAATATAAAATCTTTGCGAGCACAAGTTTTTAAAACAATAGCTAGTTCTTAGTGATTTTAGTAATATTCTCTAATCTCATGAATTTGAGGGCCTTAATATTTGTCTAAAAGGATTTTATGAAATGCATAAACCTTTTAGAAATCACAAGTATGAGATATTACATTTGAAACAATAACAAATTGGGTAGTGGTTATCCCAAGAAAAGATTCGATAAAGATAATGGGAAATTCATGACATGCATATTCTCCTAATAGTCAATAGAGGAAATGAGGCTTTGCTCCTTCCAACCCTCAATACTTTCTGGGCATTGTCATTTCTTTGTCAAAAAGCCAACATGAAAGAAGTGAAAAGTATCATCCTCAAATAAATCAATTACATAATTATTATTTGATTGATTTTAATAATCATTATTATTTATTTTATAAAAATAGTATTTTTAATTATATATAAAAATAACTACTAACCTTCCTATTTCTTATAGTTTAATGAGCATTAAGAAAACAACTACACTTTTTTGTTAAGGCTTTTAAGGTTTCTATAGTTGCTTTATTGAGTTCATATCTAAATCAATAAGGTTTAGCCTAAGTCAATTTTAGACAGTTTCTTTTTTTTCTTATTGGAAAATGAGAGCTTAAAAAACCTCTCCTGCTTTATTTTGCTTTATTGCTTTTAGTTTGAGGGAAGTTTCTCAAAGGGAAGGTGACAAAGCAACAAGCTACATTCACACAAATAATAATAATGAATTCTTTTTTTTCAAAATGTCATATATAACTTAAGATAATCAAGGTGATTAAAAATGAATCCTTAATTAGTTTCCAATATTTCTTGAAATGCTTTCAAACAAACCCAAAGGGCAACTTATTCATCTTTACAGATAAAAGTTGCATGCACGATATATGGGCATATGCACAAAAGAAGTTTCAAAATTGATGAGTGATTTCAATTTCAAACTTGTTCAAATTCTGAGAAATTACTAAGAGCTTTAATTGCTTCTTCCTTATCATAAAAAAGGAACAGTTTTTACCCTTAGATGATGGTTTTAGAAATCATGAGTTGAAGCTACTAATTGGAATCTAAAATTTCTCAAAACAGTGTAACCCGCTGTGAAATGTGCATGTCAATTAAATATAGCGGAAGCATTAATGTATATTGATGCAACTATACATTAAAGCATCAAGCATGTGCACAGTGGTGGCATATTATTAGGAAAGAAGCAGTTAAGCCCATTAGAAATAGCCAACAAGATACACAATCTCTAAACACGAGGACCCAAATTAACCTGAAAATAGAACACATCAAACAATCGAGGTAGAACCAGAACTAAAAACTCCCAAACTCAAACCTAAATTAAGCGAAGCCTATGGAATGAATTGAGGCTAAAGTAAGGAATTCAGGAAGAGGATTACCTCCATGTGGAAGAAGAGAGAGTTGCCTATGATGAGGCGACAGAGGTCGGTAGGAATATTAGAAGAGGAGAAGTGAAGGGTGGCAGTGTGCGACGGAGAATGGTGGTGACTGCAAGAGAGAGAGCGAATGACCTTTGGAACATTTTCACAAACACTTTCCATTGATGAGACGTTTTAGGCTAGAGATTAACTAAACATAAAACATAAACAATGACCGAACCACAAGAATCGAAAAGATAGAGAGAAGAAGAAAATACCTTGACGAACTATGCTGGAGAAGAAGACGACAATAGTTGTAGACGCCACGAAGGACGGAGAAGATACAACAGAGAAAACATAAAAAAGGACGTGTAGGTTAGGTGGGTGGGGGGGAGGGGATGCGGGGGAATTGTTAACATAACCAAAACAACGTCGTTTGGTTTTAAACCAAACAACATCGTGTTGCTCCTTAAGCCAACAGCGACGTTTTCTTCAACAAAACATCGCGGTTTCTCTTTCGCGACATTTTATTGAAAAAACACGCAAAAAGTTTCACAAATCCACGACATTTACATAAAACATCACGGAAAATTCAGACTTTCGGTGTCGCAACATTTTATTGAAAAAACACGCAAAAAGTTTCACAAATCCGCGACATTTACATGAAACATCATGGAAAATTCAGACTTTCGGTGACGTTTCTAAAACGTTGTGAAAATTCTTTATAATTAGCGACGTTTTATCAAGAAAACGTCACAAATTATCTATAATTCTTGTAATGATAAGTAATGTATTCATCAAACTTATTAACAAATCATAAATAACTTAAGCACTCATAATGGTTTGAGTAGTCCATATACATGAGGGAGTTTTTGCGAAGCTCCGATAAACATGAGGGAGTTCTTGCGAATCTTTAATAAATATAAGGGAGTTCTTACGAAACTCCAGTAAATATGAGGGAGTTCGTGATGGAGCTCTATGCCACTAGAGGGAAGGCGGAAGAAGCCTTAACATGGTCAACGTGCACGTGACATAACATGATGGACTACCACAAACCTACACAAACATGAATTTCATGACTTGTAAACATATTGCAAAAAAGGCACATTTCGGAAACATGATTTCCATAAGCATGATATATTTCAAACACAATTTCAATCGTCATTTAATAAATCATCAACAAGATTCATGTACCAAATATGTAGCAATTACTTAAATCATTTAAGAAGCAATAAATGCAACATTTATAAAGCAATTGAAATCATTTAATTCTACTAATTTGGAAAAATACTCATGGCTCATTAACTCAACTATAAACATGTAACCCACATGGATTCCTTGCTTAAAAACTTGTTTAAAAATGACCCTCCTTTTGCTCCTTTTATCTCTCTTGATTCCCTTTAACATTGGCAAAAATCCAATTCAATAGGAATACAAATTGAGAATCCAAAAAGCATATTCACTAAAAATTGATTCTAAAATACTTAAATTCGTATATTTCTTAAGCTTCATAAACCAAAACCCTTTCAAAAATCCAAAGGATTAAAAGTAAGCTTACCTTGAATCTTCACCAAATAAAGAGATGTTTGGCTGAAATGGAAGCTCTTCTTTTCCTCTTTCTTTTTCTCTTCTTGAATAACCTCAAAATCACTCTTGAAAACTAAAAATCACTCTTGAAAACTAAGAAAAGATGAAACCCTAACTTTGTCTTCTTTCTTTTTCTCTCATGGACGAAACTCTCTCTCCTTTCTTTCTTTTTCACGTTTTTCTCTCTTCTCTCCCTTCATTCACGTTTTTCTTCCTCTAATGAACAAGACAAGATTTTTCCTCTTCCAATTCTACCCTTAATGAGTGCTAAATGTTTATTTTACCCTTCCTTTAATGCTTCATGGCTTTTATACTTAAGTGACATGCCACAATTACCCTTTATACATTCTTACTGCTTTAATCTAACCAACCAGTAAAATAAATACTAACACTGAAATAAATAATTAAACTCCAATAATTATTCTATCATGACCTCATAATTCATTTAAATTATGCTTAACTCAATAAAAATATTCGAGGGCCAACAAAGATATTCAGTGACCTCAACCAGGAAAGGAGCTCAAACTTACTATTCTGTACCTAGCAAAGTTGAAGAAGGATCACATGGATGGGCATTTTGGTAAGTTCCTTGGACTTTTTAAATAACTCCACATCAATTTTCCTTTTTTTGAGGTTCTTTCGTATATGCCCAAGTAAGTTGAATTTTTGAAGGAGCTACTATCAAATAAGAGGAAGTTATAAAAGTTATCTACTGCGATATTAAGTGAGGATTGCTCTACCATTTCACAAAACAAGTTGCCCAAAAAGGTTAAAGATCCAGGGAGTTTTACTATTCCTTGTTTAACTGATATTTTGTTGATTGAGAAAGTTTTGGTTGATTTAGGAGCTAGTATTAATTTAATGCTCTTTTATTTATTAAATTGTTAGAAAGGTATAAACTAACCAAAATGAGCATTCAATTAATTGGTAGGTCAATTAAATGCTCTAGAGGCATTATTAAGGATATGTTGGTTAAGGTAGATACATTTATTTTTCTATTTAATTTTATGATATGAGTCATAGATGATGATATTAAAGTACTTCTAATTTTAGGCTGACCTTTTTTTTGGCTCTTGCTAGTGCTATAATTAAAGTTAATAATGGTAAATATGTGCTTAGGGTAAAGGATAAAGAGGTAATATTTAAAATATCTGATGTTATATGACACTTTTTAAACATCATCAAACGTGTTTCTTTTTATGCTATTGATGTTACAGTTTTAGATTCTATGTAGGAAATTAACCATGATGACCAGCTAGAGTTGGGCCTTCAAGTGAGGAGGAGAAGAAAGATAACCCTATAAGAGTTGAGCAAATAGACTATATTAAGGCTAATGAACTTATTGTACGAAAGAAAGAGTTTGAGGAGATTGATAGGAGTAAAGAAAAAAGGTTGAAACTCTTCATTGAAGATCTACTTGCTTTGGGATTAAAGAAGTTATTGGATCATCTTAATTAATCATTTCTGGAGAAGGACTCAAAGTTACCAATCATTATAGCATCAAAATTAAAGACGAATGATAGCAGGCATTCTCGACCCCATGGAGACTTAGTTTTCATTTTTTCCTCATCTCCCACAAATCCAAACCATCATTCTCATCTTCCATGGCTAATTGTTAGAGCTCATTGTTAGCAGTATCTTCCATGGTCTTCGTGGCTAGGTTGTCTGGATCCTCTGATTTAATGGCAATTGTAGGAAGTTGGGTCTTCATAGGGGAGTTTAAGCTACATTTATCTTCTACCCATTTAATTATTTAGTGATTCCTAGGTCTTGGGATAATGTAATTTTTATTGTAGGGTACTCAAAAGATAAAAGAAGTAGCAGTACAAAGCATTAAACAAGCAGCTAGAGAAGAGAAGCAAAAATGACAGCAACGCTTCGATGCAAAGAAACTAACTCAAGAGACATAGCAAGATAGAAGGAAAAGAAACAACAAACTAAAAGGAAAAGTTAGTAAAGGTATATAGAAAGCATAAGAGTTCAACAGCTTGGAAGATTTAAGATATTAGACAAATTAACCCCTCTTTTTACATATATAAGTTTTAGATGGAAGATGATTCAAATCGTTTGTGCAACCTTAAGAAAGCTTAATCCAAATATAAAGGAAGTTGTCAATGTTGAGGTAATTAAACTTCTTGTTAAAGTTATGTTTTTCCTTATTTCTAATAGTTCTTAAGTAGGCCCTGCATGAGTTGTTCTAAAGAAAAAAGGAATGACAGTGATAACTAATGAGCAAAATGAGTTGATTCCTAAGAGGGCCATCCCAGGTGGAAAGTATGAATATATTATAAAAAGTTTAATGAAGCCATTTTCTCTTTCCTTTTGTTGGCCAAATGCTTAAATGACTAGTTGACCATATGTACTATTGCTTTTTAGATGGTTTATCCAACTATTTTCAAATTCCCATAGCCTCGGAGGACAAAAAAAAAATAACATTCACGTATCCATGAGGTATGTTTGCTTGTAAGAAGATGTCCTTTTGGGTTATGCAATGCACCTACTACATTTTAAAGGTGAATGCTGGTCAATTTTTATAATAGTGGAGGACATCTAAAGGTATTTATGGATGCATTTTCTATTTTTGGTGATTTTTTTGATTTGTGCCTCCATAATTTAGAAATAGTGGTTAAAAATTAGGAGGAAACTAATTTAAAAAAGGATTATGTTATGGTATAAGAGCGCATAGTTCTAGACCACAAGCTTTCATATAGGGGAATGGAGGTAGCTAGTAAAAAGATCTAAACTATTGAAAAATTACCAACCCAAACTTCAATAAAGGTTGTTAAGATTTTTCTAAAACTTGTAGGTTTTTATAGAGCGTTCAATAAAGACTTTTCTAAAATTGTTAGGCCTTTGACCAAGTAACCTAAGAAAGATGTGTCTTTCATATTTACTCAAGAGTGTTTACATGCGTTCATCATTCTTAAGGAGAAATTAACTAATGCCTCTATTATGCTTGCTCTATATTGGAAATTTCCTTTTAAACTAATAATGTGATGTGATAGATTTTGTAAAGATGTAGTTTTAGGTAGAGGAAGGATTAGCATTTTTAGCTTATTTACTATGCTAGTAAGGTTTTGATAAATGCTCAAGAAAATTACATAATCATGAAAAAGAATTACTAGCAATAGTTTTTATGTTTGATAAGTTTAGATCTTATTTAATCTTATTCAAAGTTTTTGTTTACATTGATCATTTTATCTTATGATATTTCTTTAGAAACGAGGTGCTAAACTAAGACTAATTCTATAGATCTTGTTATTGCAACAATTCAATTTGGAGATCATAAATGAAAAAGGGAGTTTGATAACTTAGCAGCAAACAATTTATCATGGTTAAATAACCTAAATTTGGAGAAGATTAGAGAAGATAACATCAATGGTGCATTTCTAGAAGAGTATCTTTACAATCTTGAAGAGTTAAGAGAGCTCGAAGCTCTATGGTTTACTGACTTTGCTAATTATTTAGTTCCTAAGATTCTTCTTAAAAGGTTTTCTCATCATTAAAAAAGGAAATTATTTTCTAATTTGAAGAATTATTTTTGCGAGGATCCCTATTTATTTAAGATTTAACGTAAAACAATTGTTAAAAGATGTGTTCGTCAACCAAAAGGATGGAGGATTTTGAAGAATTGGTATGCTATTAGAGGAAATTAGCATATAAATAAAATGGCCCAAAAAGTTCTTAAGTCGAGTTTTTATTAGCCTACACTATTTAAAGATGCCTTATTATGTACAATTGTGTGATAATTGCTAACAGATATGTAATATTTCTTATTGAAATGAAATTTCTTATTATCCTAGTTTATGAAGTGTTTAATATTTGGGGCATTGATTTTATAGATGTGTTCCCTGTTTCTAATTAAAATCAATAAATCTAAGTTATTGTAAATTGTATGTCCAAATGGGTTAAACCTTAGATTTTACCTATAAATGATGATAAGGTTATAGTTAAGTTTCTTAAAAATTTGCTTTCACAATTTGGCACACCTAGAGTGATTATTGGTGATAGGGGTATGCACTTTTCTAATATGCAATTTGAGGAAGGTCTCAGGAAATATAGAGTTAAATACAGAGTTGCCACCCTTTACGATCCTCAAACTAATGGCCAAATGTAAGTAGCTAACAGTGAGTTAAAATGGGTTATGAATAAAATAATAAAGTACTATAGAAAAGATTAGCCTAACAAGTTAGATGGTGCTCTTTGAGCCTACAGAATGATATATAAGACACCAATAGACATTACACCTTATAGGCTAGTGTATATAAAAGTATGTCACTTGCCTATTGAACTTGAGCATAAAGCATATCGAGCAATCAAGTTTATTAACTTTAATCTTGATCTTGTAAGTGAGAAAAGGAAACTCCAAGTGAATGAGTTAAAACAATTTTGTATAATAGCTTATGATATTTCAATGTTGTATAAGGAATAGACTAAGAGATACCATGATGGGAAGATTAAGCAAGTCAAGCAGTTGAAAAAGGAAGATCAAGTTCTCTTATACAACTCCTAACTTAAATTATTTCCAGGTAAGTTGAAGTCTCGATGTCCAGACCTTTTATAGTCAAACAAGTTTTTTCTATGACATAGTGGAGGTAACCTATTTAGAAAAAGGCACGTTTAAAGTGAACGACCATCAGTTGAAGTTATATTTTGGAGTTCAATTTGAAAGCTTGCTAAAGGGGAGTTAAATTTCTAAGACAAAGAGTTGTAAGTTAAAGTAGAAATGTCAAGTGAATAATGTTAAACAAGCACTTCTTAGACGATAACCTAAGTTTATTTGGTAATTTTGTTTCATTTAATTTTTGTTTTGGGGTTTATAAGTCATAATTTTTATATTTTACTTTATATCTATACTACTATAGTGGTTTAGTATAAAAATTTGTCTTGGTTTCTATATATTTTGAGTGTTATTTTTTGTCTTTTATACCTTGGGTATATTTATTGGTGTCTAAAGTATGAGAAATATGGCTAAGTATGAAACTTTCAATTAAGTTACACGCCCACCAACATGTCCGTATTGGCAATCATGTTCCTTTACCAGCTTAGTGAAAAGATCAACATAAATATGTTTCATATGAAGAAAGGTTATTTGAAGGTTTAAGTAAGTTACACGAACTTTAACACACTTATATTGGTTGTCATATTTTACAAATAGCCCCATAAGTGAGTTACACGAGCTTAAACATACTTATAAACACGTCATGTAAGTTGTTTTAGTTTCAGTAACTTACACAACTAGGAACATGCCTATGTTCTTGATCGTATACCTTACTAGCTCTTTTTTCTTTGGATCTTTAAAGTTTTGATGAGTTATTAACATGCTCATATAGAGGCAGTGTAATTTTTAGCATTTGCTTAGAATACATAGGCAATTACACACTCATATTTCTTAATTTTTAAATTTTAATTAGACAACAAAGTCTATAACACAAGCCTATTATAACCTGTATTCATCTTGTCTTAACACACTCAGTTATATAACTATATTTAGCCATATATGCTCATGTTTCTTAATCTTTAAACATGAATTAGGCAACAAGGCCATAAGGATGCACATGTTCTTGCTTATGTTGTGTCAGACCCTTTTTTTATAACTGAACTACCAGAGAAAAGAATCCCATTTCTCCATTTTTTTAGGCAGCCCATTCCCTCAATTTTGATGACAATTTTAACCACCAAACTCCATTTTCTTTGAAGCTTAATGGATAAAAGTGAGTCTATGTACTATAATCACATTTTAGGTCTAATTAACTTATTAAAGTGTATTCTTTATACTTTAATCATGTTTTTGGGTCTAATTAATGGATTAAGGTGATTCTTTAATCTTTAATCATATTTTTGGGTTTGATTAATGGATTAAATTGGAATTTTTATATTTTAATTGTGTTTTCAGGTTTAAATAATGATTAAGGTGGATTTTTTTGCTTTAATCATATTGTTTAAAATATTAAGGTGAGTTTTTGACATCTAATCATTTTGCATTTGTTAAGGCATTTTATTTTTGTGATATTTCCATTTACTAAGTTGTGATTATTTGGTTATATATTACGCTATGTTATTAGATTAAGATGATTCTTTTCTAACTATTCACGCAAAGATGGAGATTGGGTTGTAAAGTCTTATCATTTTCGCTCTTTTCTTTTTCTTATGTATGGTTATTTGTGGAGTGGCGTCTCTCATGGATGTGGTAATTTTCATTGAGAAGTTCATCTATGTATTTAGAAATTGCTTTTATTTTCTTACTTTAGGGTATAATGACAAAGAGAATATATGTTATACATCAGCGTTAGGAAAAGGAAGTCCTTAGAAAGAGATAAAAGTGAAGGCACATCTCAGCAACCATTAAGACGACTCAATTCAGCATAACCTCCACCTCCATTTCAACCCATGCTACACTGTACTGTACCATCACATGCCACTATATTTAAGGGATTTGTGAGCAAATTATTTTGTGAGAGTAGGCATATAGATTGGGTAGTGCTTGATTAGGTTAGAATAGCACAAGATGTTCGAGATTTACTAAGTGCTGGTGAATGTGATAGTTTCTTTATGATTGAGGAGCCTACATATAGAGAGTTAAGTTCTTTAACACCTTTATGTTGGAGAAGAAGCATGTCAGTTGGAGTTCGGATAACACTTTTTAGATTCAAGTGTTTGGGGAATGAAAGAGTATAAGTTATACACAATTTTTCATATATGTGAGATGTTACTTTATTGAGTTTGTTGCTTCTGAGGTTTATTCTACTTTGAGAGTGGACCTTCTTGTATTTTTTTGGTAAATCAGAAGATTTTATACAAAATTGAAAAGTTATGTACATCACTAAAGACTACTTGAGTAGTAATCTCTTACCTACCAAAAGGAAACAAAGGTAAATACGTGAGAAAGCTACATCACTTCCTTACAACAACACAAAAATCGAGATAACAACAGCCTTCCTACCAAAGAGACCTTATAAAGCTAGCTCATCTAACTAGTAATTCAAGCTAACCTAGAATCAATTTATAGCACTATTAATCAACCAACAATTAATTACAATCTAAATCAACCGTAGGAGATGGTCCTACTACTATAAAGCTTGTGAGCTTCTGCTTAGAAATCCTCTTATCTGTTTTGAGAAAGTCTTTAACCTGCCAACTCCATATTTTGCTTATTGGAAACAATAATATTTCCTGAACCTGTCTTCTCTTCTGCTTTAGAAACTTAAGAAATATTAGACCTCCATTTGGTATCAAACCTGTAGAAAAAATTATTAGTGAATAAGAACTTCAGCAATTACCTCCTCATAGTGTTTGAGCTGAGATGTTCCATAACTTGGAAGATTACTCTGGAGCATAGGCTCCCTACATCCTTGACTTCATCTTTGAATGTTCGATTATTCCTCTCAGTCTAAATGTTATAGACAGTAATAGAAAGAAGGATAGGGAAAAGGTTAATGTCAGAAGTCTAATATTTGAGGATTTATTAAACCAAATGGGGATGGATTGAAGGTTTGTCTGGTTGGGAATGTGCATATGGAAGTGGTTGAGACATTGTTCCTACACGGTTTTAGAGAAGGGACATTCGAAAAATAAGTGTTTAAGAGTCTCATTATCCGAGGTACATAAGGAATAGTGGTTAGGAGTATGGAGATAGAGAAGTTTGTCCCGCATTTGCAACTTCTTAAGGAAAGCCAGCCATAGTATGAAAGAACAACTAGGGCTGTTACTTTTAAACCAAACCAGTTTATACCAAGGAACATTATGTATTGGAGGTCTCAAGAAATTATAGGCTGAACCATTAGTGTACATTTTTGAAGGGCTAGCTAACCATTTCAAACATTCTGGTTTAAAGTTATTTGGTTGGTACAGTAGGGGCTCTAGGTTACCAATGATCTCTATAGTAGCCTCTTGCCATCTCCACTCATTATTACTGATAATTTCGAAGACTCTTGCTATCATAGGTAGTTCTGAACCATTGATCACTCTCGGAGAAGAGAAGTTCTATAGGATGATAGGTCACCACGAAGATCTGCAAGGGTGCCTATCAAGAATAAGAAGTACTTGGACTAAGTCTTTGCTCTAGCT
>JANZXP010033944.1:0-12542 GCA_027576715.1 Erythroxylum flavicans
AGAAATATATATGGTGTATGTTTTGCTCTTTTGGTTGTCCATAGAATTTATATTTACCATGTAAGATTTCTTCATTTGGTTTATAAAAAGGAGGGTGGTCTATCATCATCATGTTTCCTCCTTGGCTTCATTTTTCTATTTTTTGATTTTGTAATGTACAAATTAATGTAATGATGAAGATTAAGCAACCATGGATAGAAGAAATGAAGAGGTAATGGTTTCAATGTATCCTTTTGTGTATTTGCATAATTTAGGTTTTGCGAAAACAAAAATGTTGGATTTTTTTCAATGAATCAAGTTTCGGTTTTGATAAAAAACGAAGTGCTGGTTTTTGGTTTTATTGGAACAATTTTTGGTTTTAATAAAAAATACTGTTTTTTATTTGTTATGACTAAGATTCAGATTTATGAAAATCTAGTGCTGGATTTTTGTTTTCAAAGTGACAAAATTCGGTTTTATAAAAAACCATTACACTTTTTTTACTGAATGGGCCAGGTCATATGAGCGAAGAGTTTGAAGCGAAAGATCCAAATCCAAGAAGATTATTTTGAGCCTAAAATCCTTGCAAATTTTTTTTTATGTCCTAAGATGGACAATCAAAAGTGGCTTATTAGTTCGTGAGATGAACGGATGAATGGATGCAAATAATATGTGATATTATATGATTGTATGCCATTCAAAAAATTGCCAACCCTAGGCTTTGTCATGTATTCATTATGTATGAGATATATAATGAAATAATATAGGATGGATAACAAATTGCATCTAGACAAGATGGTATTTATTAAAACTTAAAACCTAAAAAGATCTAGTGGGAGAGGATTCTCATGTGAGAGTCCATAATCTCTATGGCCCATTGCATGTGGTGAAATGTTACTCCCCAACAGAGGATATGGATCCTAGATCTTGCATGGTTTAGGTCTCCTAAAGGATAAGTCAACTTATTGGTAGCAAATGTGATCTCGCAACGAGTCATGATTTATAAGTACCATTAGTGGATGAATCAAACGGTTATACACTCAACATAGTTTATCAAATAACCTACACACTGTAGCTCTTTTTATAAATATATGGACTAAATTATGATGCTTCTCAAAAAGTTAGGCATGAAGATGCCTGGTATCCTTTTGAGTGGAGGGTCCCAGTTTTTCTTTTAATAGTTAAGCTGGCCCATCTTCACTTAGTCTATTATAGATAAGAAAAATAACCGTCGTATAAAGATTTAATTGATTTTAAGTTTTGTTAAATATATTATCATGCACACATGCATTATGATTTTATACAAAGTTCCAATATTGTTGACTAGTTTACTTACTTTTTAATAATTTATATTTTCAGACATAATTGCCACAAAATGAATCCACTTACTTTGCTCTTGACAAATAACAAATTAAAAAATGGAGAGAATTTTAATGAATGGAGACGTAACCTAGACATTGTTCTTTAATATGAACGGATTTCATAGGTATTAACAAAAGATAAGCCTGCACATCCGGGTGAAAATTCAACTCCTAAGTAAGTCCAACAACATGAACGATGGCAAAATGCTGATAAGACCACTAAATGTTATATTCTGGCTTTTATTAGCAGAATGTTGCAAAAGCAAATTGCATGCATGAAAACTACAGGTGCAATGGCCCATCACCTACATGAGATGTTTGGTGTGAGGACTAGGTCTGCTAGGGTGAAAGCTAACCAATCATTTTATAATCTTAGACAAAAGCCTAGTGAATTAGTGTGGGAATACACGCTTAAGGTAATTTCTACGGTTACAAAGGCTGAGATGCTTGGGGCAGATATGGATACGGAAACGCAGATGATTATGATCATCAATAGCTTAAACTCTTATTTTCAGCAATTTAAGTTGGATTTTGAGCTCAACACCAAGGATTATACCTTGAGTGAGTTCATGAATACCCTCAAGAATTCGGAGGAGATATTGAATATCAAGGCTATTGGGCTCAAGGCTAATGTAGTATCTTCTTCCAAGTCCAAGAGAAAGGGCAAGCAAAAGAAGAAAGGTCTAGTGAAAAAGAAGGCCAAACAGGAGTCAAGGCCTAACCTATGAAAAAGAAGGCCAAAGTGGACACCAAGGGAAAATGTTTCCACTGTGGTGAGATGGGCCACTAGAAAAGAAACTGTGCGGTCTACCTTGAGTCCCTCAAAAGTAAACAAGGTATGGGTTTCTTGAGTTTGTTAGGAACTAGAAATGTGGCTAAATCATCTGATTCTTGGATATTAGATTCCGGAGCCACTAACCATGTTTGTAATTCTTTGCACGGGTTCCAGCAAAGGAAAAGACTACTTAAAGGCCAGTTTCAAGTCAAGATAACAAATGGATCTTATGTTTCCGCAGAATCAGTGGGAGTTGTTATCTTAGATTTTCCTAGTGGTTATAGGTTATATTTAGAGGATGTTTACTACATTCCAATGATTGTAAGGAACATGATTTCTATTTTTTGTTTAATAAAGTCTGGTTATTCCTTATATTTTGAAAATGTTGTTTCAATATATGAGAATAAGGATTTTATTTATAATGCAACAATTAACCAGGGATTGTTCTTTATAAAACCTATAAAAAGCTCACTAAATACCACAGTATTAACAAAACCAAGACATTTCAATGACTCTAACATTAATTCAAAATATTTGTGGCACTTAAGAATGGGTTATATCAATCAGAAAAGACTTGACATGTTAGTAAAGGATGGGATCCTTACAGGCTTGAATAATGATCCATTACCCACATGTGAATCTTATATTGAAGGAAAAATGACTAAGGCCTCATTTCTTTCTAAAGGAAACAGATCTAAATCTATATTGGACCTGGTACATAGAGATGTGTGGGGGCCTAAAAACGTACAAGCTAGAGGAGGTTATGAATACTTCATAATCTTTACAGATGATTACTCAAGACATGATTATTTGTATTTGATGTATAAAAAGAGTGAATCCTTTGAAAAGTTCCAAGAATTCAAAGCCGAAGCTGAGAAGTAGCTAGGCAAGCCATTAAAACAACTTCGATTGGATCGAGGTGGTGAGTATTTATCTGGAGAGTTCCAGCAATATTTAATTGACAATGGAATTGTTTCTAACTTGTCAACTCCTCGAACACCTCAATAAAATGCTGTAGCTGAGAGGAGGAATAGGAATCTATTGGAAATGATAAGATCGATGATGTCCTATGCCAACCTTCTCGAATCGTTCTGAGGATATGCCATGCAAACGGCAACATATCTTCTCAACTTTACTCCATCCAATTCAGTGCCTAAAACACCTAGGGAGTCGTGGACTAGTCGAGTGCCTTCATTGCGGCACTTGAGGACTTGAGGTTGCCCAACAAATGTTCTAAAGCCAAAATACACAAAGATGGAACCAAGGTCAGAAGCATGTTTGTTTGTAGGATATCCTATAGGAACTCAAGTGTACTATTTTTACAGTCCTCAGGATAGGAAGGTATTTGTGTCAATAAATGCAACCTTCCTAGAGGAAGAGTTTATGAAAAATCACAAAGGAAGAAGTGAAGTAGTACTCAAAGAGTTAGCTATTTCATACAAACCAAGAGTTGATTTGGATATAGCAAAATAATATGTCGAAATGGATTCAAAAGTTAAATCAGAAGAGCAACCTGAACATCAAGTTGTGCCTAAACGTAGTGGGAGGGTTGTGAGACAGCCAGATAGATATCTAGGTCTAGGAGAAGGCTTAATTACCATCTTAGACCAAGAAGAAATAGATCCGATTACGTATACAAAGGCTATTAATGATGTTGATGCAGAAAAATGGCTCAAAGCGATTGAATTAGAAATAGATTCCATGTATGCTAACTAAGTCTGGATCCTTGTAGATTTACCACCAGGTATAAAATCCATAGGGTGTAAATGGATCTACAAAAGGAAAAGAGCATCAGATGGAGAGGTAGAGACCTTTAAAGCTAGATTGGTAGCTAAAGTCTATACTTAAAAAAGAGGGTATAGACTATGAGGAGAATTTTTCTCCAGTTGCCATGCTTAAGTTCATTAGGATTCTTTTAGCCATAGCAGTCTATTTCGATTATGAAATATGGCAAATGGACGTAAAGATTGCATTTTTTAATGGGGATATTGAGGAGACCATTTATATGGCTCAACCAGAAGGTTTTGTTAAGCCAGGTAATGAGCATAAGGTATGCAAATTGCAAAGGTCCATTTATGGACTTAAGCAAGCATCTAGGTCTTGAAACATTAGGTCTGATACGTCTATCAAAACCTATAGGCTCATATAAAACCTAGATGAGCCTTGTGTCTATAAAAGGATACAAGAAGGAAAGGTTATTTTTTTAATTCTATATGTTGATGACATTCTACTCATTGGGAATGACCTAGGAATGTTATCTACGGATAAGGGATGGCTGAATGAACAATTTTCAATGAAGGATTTGGGAGAGGCTAACTATGTTCTAGGGATCAAACTTATAAAGGATCGTAAGAACAAACTGATAGCATTGTCTCAACTAAATTACATTGAGAACATGCTCAATAAGTTTGTCACGCAAGGTTCCAAGAGGGGTTTCACACATATTAGATATGGAATCAAACTTTCAAAGGACAAGCACCTAAAACCCAAGAGGAGGTTGAACACATGCGTAACATTCCATATGCTTCGGCAGTTGGAAGTTTAATGTATGCAATGCGATATCTGTTACGCAGTGGGACTGGTAAGTAGATTTCAGTCTAATCCAGGAATGGAGCATTGGATTGCGGTTAAGTGTCTGCTGAAATATCTTTGTAGGACGAAGAACTTAATGCTTGTTTACTTTAAAAGTAATCTTATTCTGACAAGATATATATATTCTGATTTCCAATCAGATGTTGATTCAAGGAAATCAACTTTTGGCTCTATATTTGTTTTAGAAGGTAGAGTCATAGTCTGGAGAAGTATCAAGCAATCTTGTGTTGCTGATTCGAATATGGAAGTTGAGTATGTTGCTGCTTGTGAAGCAACAAAGGATGCAAGTTCCTAAATGATTTGGAGGTAGTTCCAGAGGTAGAAAAAGACATTACACTTTATTGTGATAATAATGGGGCTGTGGTTAATTCTAAAGAACCTCGGAACCATAAAGCTGTCAAACATATTGAGAGAAAGTATCATCTAATAAGGGAGATAATACAACGTGGTGAGGTGAATATGGTAAAGATTCCTACAGTGCAAAATCTTGCTGATCTTTTCACAAAGACATTGTCTCAAAAGAGCTTTGAGGGTCACCTAGAAGGGATAAGAATGAGGAATATATCAAATTTGCTTTTGGGAAACTGAGAGATTGTTAAAGTTATGTAAATATAGTGCCCTGGAAAGCAAGTGTATTTACTTATAACTTAATTTTCTTCCAGTTACTTTTTGTAATGAAAATATTTATTATTAATAAAAAAAAGAGTTTGGTTTTGTATGTATGAGCATAATAAAACTAGTCATAAGGTACCGAGATTCTTTTGTAAGTAATATACATAGACATATGGATGTATGGGAAACATGTTTATTATTAAAATCTCAAATAATTGATTCACAGTTGAATAATCAAGTTGGTCATTTGATTATGGTTTAGACTGTAGTGTTGCAATTTATCTACATGTAAGTAAAAGAGTTTACTTTAACGGAATGATGAGTTTTATGTCATGATAACAGTTGACTATCGATAATGGCACTATTAAATGAATCTGGAATCACGTATGTTTTAAAGAATAAAGTAGGCTGTTACTTTAATCTTAAAACATACACTTAAGCATTCATTTATTATAGACCACAATCTTGATAAGTGGTGAACTCCTATGTGTTTCATTATAATTCTTGATATGATCAGAATGGATTTTTACAGAGTATCAATCTAGTGTCTGCATGTTGGAATTATTAATTGAAACATGTATTAAGGAACATTCAATCAAATAAAGAGTTTATAGTGATACCATCACTTCTAGACGTTTTAAGAAGATTGGTGATTAAACTGGCACCGGTAGTTTGATGGACTAGCTACCCATCAAGTCTTAACACCAAGATGAGATCTTGTGTGTTAATCACCACATAGAGTAAAACGGGTGATCTAGAAGGAAAAACCAATATAAGGGCAAAATGGTAATTTTATTCTTTATTGTGTGGATGACTATAAAAAGGTTCATAATAGGGTTTGCAATTGGACATCTTATTTAAAATATTTGTTCTCATAATATTTAGTAATTCAAGAGTTCAAGTAATTATCTTTAGTGGAATGACCTTTAGTTAACAAGCTAGAATTAATTCTAATGAGATTAAATTAATTGTGGGCTTATTGGAGCTTGAATTATCTATGTCTAATAAGATTCCCCACTTGGCTTCAAGGAGGATTATCAAGCAAAGTAAGAAATATAAATGGAGGTTTTAAAACCCATGATTGAATGTTGAGCTTGCACTAATTAATGGTTAATTAGAAGCCTAAATAAACATTTAGAAATGTGCTAGACTTTGGTTTAATTTGATTAATTATATTAATTAAATTAAAACAAAATTCTTAAAGAAATGGAAGGCACAATTTCGATTTTATTAGTGCTAAATGTGTAACTGCACATTTAGTATTGAATTACTAAATAAAGATGGTATTTATCATGCATTATCATCATTAAATGGAGTAATGATCTTACCATTAAATGGTTTATTGGTTTTCTTTTAATGATAGCATATAGTGTAACCTTTTAGCATTCATTTGATTAAAGATGAAAGAGGTGCATTTGATGGATCATCTTCCTTCTTTCGTCACTAAAACCGAAATTGACATGTCATTTTAGGTTATTGGTCTTTTTATATAGCCATTTTAAAACAAATGAGAAGAGTCTCATTTAATGACTTCTTTATGTTTTGATTAAAGAATGAAGTGATGCATTGGATACTTTCTACTTTTCTTTCTTTTCATGCATAACCGAAATTGACAAAGAAAAAGAGAGGTGTTCTTGCATTTTTTGGTCTCTCCCTCCTTTCTTGCATGCGTTGGCTGAAATTTCCATGAGAGTTTCCACATCTTTGACTTCTTTCTTTTAAGAAAAAGCTCCTTCAAAAAATTTTTCTCCTTTCCTACCAAAGGATCTTGTTAACCCAGTTGTCCAAAAAGAACAAGCGGTATATCGGATTGGTTGAGGATAAAACAACAAGGAGAGGATACATGGACAAAAGGAAGGATTTAAAAGCAAGGCTAATGCTAGGAGAGGATAGCACAACGAGGAGTTAAAGCTGTAATAAAGGAGTTGGTAATATAATCTCTATATTATTCTTATGATAATTATTTTCCATATACCGTATCATCTATGGCTTGGCATGTTGATTTGGTTATCTTGCTTCCACTGTGTTTTGATTTCTAAAAAAGTTTTGAAATCTACCGTTTTAGCCAAATCTGACATGTTTTATTTTCTGATCTAATGATATAGCCATATTACGCAAATCTAGATATTTTTTTACTTTTTATGATGATTATTCCCATTATGGTTATGTGTTATTACTTAATGAAAAGTCTAAAGTTTTTGAGAAATTCAAGAGGTTAAGGCTAAAGTTGAGAACCAATCGGGAAAATCCATCAAGATAATCAAATCTGACCGTGGTGGAGAGTATTATGGCAAACATGGAGTTTAAGGACAAGAAAATGATCTATTTTCCAAATATAGGGAGTCTTATGGAAAAGTGACTCAATTCACTATGCAAGATATTTCTGAGCAGATTGGTGTGGCCGAAAGGCATAATTGCACCCTAAAGGATATCATGAGGTCAATGCAAAGCAGGACTAACCTACCTGATATCTTTAAGGTGAGACCATCAAGATGGCATTGTATATACTAAATAGATTCTTTAGAAAGTCAGCCCCAAAGATGCCTTTTGAACTACGTATTGGGAGGAAGCCTAGCCTTGCATACATTAGTGTATGGGGCTGTCCTGTTAAGGTACTAGATTTTTAAGATAACCAGATCACTCTAAAAGCTACAGATCCTACTATAGAGAAGGTGGTGTTAAATTGTGGAATCACAAATACCTAAGTTTCTGGAATACGGAATCTTCAAGGAGGTGGGCCTTTTCACCCTACAGATGAAAGTAGAACAAATGTTATAATTATTTCGTATCTGCTACTCATATAGTCAATCCTAGTAGATCAAGGTCCTAGTACCATACCAATACAAGAATAGGAACCCATATTTTAATAAATAGAGGTTCTTGAGATACAAGAACTAATGCAGTTACACAGATCCACCAGAGTGAGATAACGGGCTATCTAAACAAATTACATAGTTTATTTAGGTGAACAAGATTATGATATTGGACATTTTGTGGATCCAGTTATTTTTAAAAAAGCTACCTCCGGACCCCATGTGAATATATGGAGGCAAAGATGGACAAGATGTAGTCCATGAAGCATAACTAGGTATGAGAGCTTATTGGTTTGCCTCAACATTGCAAACTCATAAGTTGTAAATGACTATTTAAAACTAATAAGGACTCTTAAGGTAAAGTTAAGAGGTTTAAGGCTTGGCTGGTTACTAGATGGTTCACTCAAAGAGAAGGGATTGACATTAATGTTACCTTCTCTCCTGTGTCCTCTAAGGATGCATTCAAAGTGATAATGGAAATAGTAGCATATTATAATATGGAGTTGCGTTAGATGGATGTCAAAATCAATTTCTTAAATTGATACCTTTATGAAGGGGTCTATATGGAGCAACCTGAAGGACTTCAGGATCAAGGAGAAACTAACAAAATTTGCAAATTAAGAAAATCCATATACTGTTTGAAACAAACATCTAAATAGTGGTACCTAAAGTTTAATAAGGTTGTGATCTCTTTTGGATTTATGGAAAATAAAGTTAAATGATGCTTGTACAACAAGATCAGGGAGCAAAGTTATCTTCCTATTTTTATATGTAAATGAAATCTTATTAGCATTAAATGACTTGACCATGTTGCATGCAGTTAAGTAACTTTTGGACAAACATTTTGATATTAAGGACTTTAGTAAAGCATCATTTATCACAAGTATACAAATTCACTGGGATAGATCTCAAAACTCTTTAGGCTTCTTATAGAGTGCATATGTTGAGTGAGTATTACAAAGGTTTAATACAACATACTGTAAACCTGTTATAGCACCAATCCTCATGGTGAGAGACTATCTTTGGAATAATGTCCAAAGAATAAAGTATAGAGATAGGCTATGAGAAATGTTCCATATTCTAGTACGGTTGGTAGTTTAAAGTATGCCTAGGTGTGCACTACGCTAAACATTATGTTTACTGTTAGACTACTAGTTTGATACCTGGCTAACCTAGGAATAGACCACTGTAATGCAGTTAAATGAGTATTGGGATACTTAAAGGGAATGAAGGATTATATGTTAACATACATGAGGGTCAACAACTTAAACCTCATAGGGTATACAGATGTCAATTTTGCTATATTTCTAAATGATAGAAAGTCCACTTCAGGTTACATTTTCATGTTAGCAAATGGTGCAGTATTGTGGAAAAATGTCAAACAAACACTAGTGATTTCCTTAACTATGTATACAGAGTTTGTTACATGTTATTAAGCTACTACATAAGTAGTATAGCTTAGGAACTTGATTTTTGATTTGTCTATGGTTGATTTAATCACTAGACCCATCTGGTTGTATTATGACAATCTTCCTACTGTGTTGTTTAGTAACAACAATAAGGATATCATAGGTCTAAGCATTTAAAGGTCAAATACTTGACCATAAAGGAGTTGATTTACAAAGGTGACATTGAGGTGGAGCATTTGTAGACTGAGGAGATGTTAACTAATCCTTTAACTAAAGGATTCGCCCATTTATGTTTGAAAAACATGTATACTGTATGATGTTTTGAAGTCCATAGACATTGCTAGATAGGGATTGTTATGTTTGCTCCTTATATGTTTATGCATTTTAATGTATTATGATAGTACGATTGTTATTAATAAAGATGATCGTCTTTTTATCCTCAATAATACATGCATAACATTGTTATAATGCATGTGAAAGACTTAAAGTCTATGTTGATCTTAAGTTGTTTAAAGGTCATTGGGAATACATATAGATTGAACTTGAGCCTATGTCTAGGACATATACGGTTTAAAAGGATCTCTATGGATTTTAACATGACCTAGGGGGATATAAGTGTTTAATCCTATAAAGGTGTTCTCTAATGCAGTGTAGCATTCAGTGAGAGAACATAAAGGTTTTCTTTACTGCAGTTTAACATAACATTTAGAGAAAACAAGATTTCTTTGATGCAGTTTAATATAAATTTTAGAGAAATCAAGACCTACAAACAAAAGGATGATATATTTTAGATCATATAGTTATCATTAAAGTTTGCCACACTCCATTTCTCATTCATATTAGTAAGGTACTAGATATACGTGATTATATTGGACCTGTCTCACACATGACACATGTATTTCATATCTTTTAGTATTGAAAGCCTTATAGGATGGAATGACGGACTTTTTTAAAACTTTGGATCAAATGTTTTTGCTTTTAAACCTGATCAATCAATATAGTAATGTAACTTAATCATATTTTAAGCTAGTTTTCAACTTTGCATCCATATCGTAATTGATTATTGTCCAAAGAGAGAATGTTAGATTTTTGCTATATGGTGGACAATAATTAATTGACTTTTTATCTTTTTTAATAACTTATTAGTTAAGTTACGTAAATTTGATCCAGAAAAAGATAATAAAGTGGCCCAATAAAGGATTTAAGTGTAAGATTTAATCTTTAACATTCTAAGCAATATTATAAGCATAGAATTCACCCAAGAACATTCAAGACACAATTAGTTCAACACCTTCAAACCCTAAAATTAGTGTTATAAAGAAAAGAGAGAAATTCTAACTTTGATTCATACTCGTGTAATCTCTTTTTGTTAGTAAATCTCTTCTTTACACAAAAACTTTATCCACTCTTACCTCCTTCCTTTTCTTTATTCTTTTCAATGGTGCAAGAACGTATGTCTTTGATATCTGTAAATGTTTCTTAAAAATTGAAGGGAGAGGGGGTTTTCTTATTAAGTAACCCTAATGACTCTAATTTCCTTTAATAAGCCTAGTAACCATTATTTTAGGTTCACTTTATGTTAGAATCAAACAAAATAATATGAGGCACACTTATGATTATTAAAATTAATCTAACAATCTCCTACTTGACCTATGTTATGACTTGATGATCCAACAGCACAAGTGTGCACCATATATTGAATTTGTCAAGCCATCAAACTTCAATGAATTGAAATAATGGGATCATAGCAGCCACAAGTCATCTAGCGAGATGATTTCTTCTATGTATCACACAATCATCTCAAATCAAAATAACTGTAATTGAGAAACATTTTAATTCTCAACTTTAATGTTTCTTAAAACATAATTTGCCATCACAATAAATCAATGCGTGTACACAAAATTCTCAACTTTAATGTTTCTCAAAACATAATTTGCCATCCCAATAAATCAATATGTGTACACAACATAATGTGACAACTAACAAATAGGAAAAACATAACATTAATTGAATTCATATGTGTCAAAACAATAATAGCAAATATCCAAAAATATGTAAATACATAACATGACATGATCTCGTGCTAACAATGACTTATCTATAATGCCATCCTTTCAACATGGCCAGCAAATGTTTTAGGCAGTAATCCTTTAGTTAATAGATCCACTACCTTTAGATTAGTTCCAATATGCTCAATCGACAGTTTATGTTTGTGCACTTCTTCTTTGATTGACAAGTATTTCAAATCCATGTGTTTAACACCTTTACAATACTTATCATTTTTAAAGAAGAAGACAGTTACGAAATTATCACAATAAATTCTTAGCGATCTAGCTATACTGTCGATAATACCTAACCCTAAGACAAAGTTTTACAACCACAATGTTCGAATAATGGCCTCAAATCCTGCCACAAATTTGGTCTCTATTAGTATAAGTAGCAATGACAGACTGTTTTCTACTCTTCCAAGAAATTACCCCTCTTTCTAGTTGGAATAGATAACCAAGAGTAGATTTTCTTGAGTCTACACAACCAGCATAGTTTGAATCCCTGATCACTTTTAAGTGATTTGATTTCCTGTATGTGAGCATATAATCCTTGGTGCCTTGTAAATACCTGAGAACTTTTTTGGTAGCTTTCTATTAGTCCAATCCAAGATTACTTTGATATTGGCCTAATATTCTAATAGCAAAACTGATGTCTAATCGAGTACAAGTCTGAATATACATCAAACTCCTAACTACAAATGCATAGAGACTACATTCTATTTCATTTCATTCCAAGTCAATTGTAGGACACTGTATTTCACTAAATTTATCCCCTTTTTGAATTGGAACTACCCATGTTGAGCATTTTTCCATCTTAAATCTCTCTAATACTTTACTAAATTTATCCCTTTTTTGAATTGAAACTACCCCGATTGAGCATATAAGCTTCTTCTTCTAAGTCACCATTCAGAAAAGTGGTCTTTTACATCCATTTAGTGAAGCTCTAAATTATA
>JANZXP010033964.1:0-12540 GCA_027576715.1 Erythroxylum flavicans
CATAATTGTTGATTATTGTTGTAGTTTAGGATTCATTTTGTATGTTTTCATTGAGTTTGATTTCCATTGTTGTTCTTTATGTTTGATGTTGCTTTAGGATAAGAATTGATTATTTTTATGTAGGAATGAAGATGGAGCAACTTGGAGACTGTGCTAGAGATCAAAAAGGAGAAGAGAAGAGGGAACTCTCTGTTGCAAATTCCCACGATCGTGGGAATCATGTCAATTCCCACGATCGTGGGAATTATAATCTGAGGTAACATATGGGGCTTCATTAAACTTAGCGTTTTGGGACTATTAAAAGGGAATTAAGCCTCCAAAGAAGAGGAGACGAAACCCTTCTGTAGAAAGAGCCTCCTTGAGTGAAGAAAACAAGTTTTGAGTCTTGAGGAAGGATTGAATTCAAGAATTATCATCAAGATTGGGGAAAATAGCACATCAACATAAAAAATTTTAGATTTTGGCAAAGAAGAGAAAAAGTTTCCTTTATTCAATTTTCTGTGTTTTTCTTTCTTTGAAACTTTGTAAGATGGATTGTTTGTGTGTTGATGATGTTATGGAGACTATGAGTGGATGATTTGGTTTTAGGGATTGTTTTTGAATTACTGTTGTTAAACTCCTATTTTATTGAATTGAATGAAAGTGTCTTTGATGATTGTTGATTTTATTTTTATCTTGCAACAAATTGAGAGAGTGAGAAGGTTATATGTGTAGGATTGTACAACGAGAGTTGGCAACCTATAGATGTACAATCATCACATTGATTGAATAGATAGAAGAGAGATCTCCACTAACTCAATTGATCACCCATAGTATAGTTTAATAACAAGTTAAATTAGTAGAGTGATTGGGTAGGTTGAGAGATCATTCAATCAATTCCATTTAATTTGATTAGGAAAAAATAATTACACCTTAAGAGAGGGTAGTTAATACATTTGAAAATCTTAGGTGAGACACAATTTGATTATTAAAATAGGAGGGAGATAAAATAGGGAAAAAATCTCTAGTCTTTAGATTCTTGAATTCTAATTTTCTACACTTTGGCGTTGTCTATTACTTTTTGTTAGTCTTTCAGTTTTAATTTAATTTTCTAAATTCTTTCCATTACACAATTTTGTTTCTTAAATAAAGTTTAATTTGAATTAAGTCGTGTCTGGGTATCAATCCCTGTGGGATCGATATTCACTTTTTTTACTAAAAATCACAACTCGTACACTTGTACTTTTTGAGCATAAAACGAGTAGTTTACTCTACAAGTCAACTAGTTTTTGGCGCCGTTGCTAGGGATTAATTGTTTAGCATCTTGTTTAATTTAGATTACTTTGATTTAAGAAATTTGATACTTTTCCTTGTGTATTTTCAGATGCATGAAGACAAGGAGTACGCGAAGAATGAAAGAAGTTAGTGAAGACAAATTTCCCAACATCAAGAGACACTAAAGTGAATTAAGAAGGGCAAAGCGTCTAAATTTTTCATAATAAGATATGAATAAAGAAGGAGAACAAGGAGAATCGGAGGGGACACTGATGGATTTCATGAGGCCAGGATTTAATCCTCAAAGAGTGGTGAGACTAGTGGTCCGAGCGAACAATTTCAAGATAACACCGACACTCCTTATTATTTTACAAAATAGTATGCAATTATATGGGCTATCCAACGAGGATCCGAATGCTCACATCATAAATGTTTTAGATATCTGCGATACTTTTCGATTCAACAGAATGTCCGACGATGCAGTGAAGTTGAGGTTATTTTCTTTTACGTTGAAAGATCAGGCTAAGGTGTGGTACAACTCGTTGAATTTGGGGCAGATTACTACTTGGGAGCAACTTGCCCAAACATTCCTTACGAAGTACTTCCCATTGACAAAGACGACAAGGATAATCAAGGAGATATAAATTTCCAGCAGAATGATGGGGAATCTCTCTAGAAAGCTTGGGAGAGATTTAAAGAATTGCAGAGAAGCTATCCCTAACACAACCTTCCGAGGGAGTTGCTCCTTCAAACATTCTACAATGGAGTGAATCCGAGCATGAGAGGAACCATCGATGTAGCAGCTAGAGGTTTATTAATGAGGAAGACTGTGGAAGCAGCTCATGATCTTTTGGAGGAGTTAGCGAGTAACAACTGTATGTGATCGAGCTAGAGGAGCAGACAGGGCAGAAGGAACAAAAAGATATGATACCTATTGATTCTGTTATTACTTTGTAGGCTCAGATCATAGTTTTTACGAAGCAACTGAACAACATGCAAGGAGCATCTACTTTGACAATGAAGGCAAAGTAAGTGCAATGTGAGCTATGCGGGCTTAACAACTATGACTCACTGGAGTGTTTTCTATTGGGAACCAGTGATACCGAACAGGTAAGTTACTTAGTCAGCCGTAAAGAGGTAACAACTCGTACTCCAATACTTATAATCTGGGATGGAAAAATCATCCAAATTTCTCTTGGAATAATAACAATGCAAGTGGCCAAGCGAGACCACAAAGACATCCAGGATTCCAACAAGATCGAATTGGATCGATGGAAAGCAAAATAGACAAGTTTATGGAGATTTTTAGTTCCAACTTGGCAGTTCAAGAAGAGAATCAAAAAAGAATGTTTGCTAGCCAGGAGGAGAGTCAAAAGAGGATGGAGGCAAAATTTGACTAGATCTTGAAGAACCACACCTCGTTGATCCATAACTTGGAGGTTCAAGTAAGTCAACTTACTAGTGCTTTATTTTTTTAAAGTGTAGGTAGCATATCGAGCAATACTGAGGTCATTCCAAGGGAGCAACTTAAGGCAATTACGCTTCAAAGTGGCAAGCAGATGGAAGAGCCAAGTGTGAAAAGGGACAACTAAGAAAAAGAGAAAGGTAAGGAGATAGAAGAAGGAAAGCCTCATATACCACCACCACCGTACAAGTCCAAACTCCTATATCCACAGAGAGTAAAACAACATCAGGTGGACACTCAGTTTTCCAAATTTTGGAGAAACTGAAGAAGCTATAGATTAATTTGTCATTAGTGAAAGCTTTGGATTTCATGCCCAAGTATATGAAGTTTTTGAAGGATATACTCACACACAAATGTACTTGGGAAGACAATCAGATGTTAATGTTGACAGAAAATTACAATTCCATCATCTTAAGCCAAATGCCTTCGAAATTACAAGATCCAGGGAGTTTCACTATTCCATGTGTGTTGGTGATTTTGAATTTTCTAAATGTTTATATGATTTAGGTGCAAGTATTAATTTGATGCCTTTGTCTATTTTTAGAAAACTGGGACTAGGAGAGGTCAAGCTAACATCCATACTGATTCAACTTACGGATCAATCCATAAAAAGGCCATCTGGAGTTGTGATAAACGTAGTGATATAAGTGGATAAATTTATAATTCCCATTGATTTTTTTGTTTTGGATTTTGAAGCTAATAAGAATTGTCCATTGGTTTCAGTTAGGCTCTTTATGAATACTGGTAGGGCATTAGTTGATGTGTATGAAGGGAAACTTGTTTTGAGAATTGGTGATGAACAGGTTGAGTTTAATATGACAAAATCTTTAAAGAAATCTATGGATGGAAATGTGTATATGAAAATTGATGTTGTAGATGAGTGTGTGAAGGAGATTAAAGAAGGAGTCAATGAAGTGAATGAAGTACACAAAGATGAAAGCATGAAGGAAGAGGATTTATGTGAGGAAGTTGAGTTAGAGAGATTGGAGAGAACTGATACACCTACACCACCTTCTACTTGTAAACCTCCCAATTTAGACCTTAAACCCTTGCCTTCCCATTTGAGATATAGCTTTTTAGGGAAGAACCATACTTTACTCATCATTATCTCCAATGAATTAGATTATGAGCAAGAAGAAAAAGTGGTGGAGACCATTAGGAAAAGGATGAGAGCTACAGGGTGGCAAATTTATAATATTAGGGGGATTACCCCAATGTGGTGATGCATAGGATTAACCTAGAAGAAGGATGTAGAATCGTGAGAGAAAGATAGAGAAGGTTAAATCCAAATATGCAAGTGGTTGTGAAGAAGGAGGTGGTGAAAGTTTTAAATGTAGGGATTATTTACCTCATTTCAGATAGTGAGTGGGTGAACCCAGTACAATGTGTGTCAAAAAAGGGTGGCATGATGGTGATAGAAAATGAGAAAGGGGAAAAGATTTCCACTAGGACCGTCACAGGTTGGCGAGTGTGTATTGACTATAGGAAGCTAAATTGGGCCACCAAGAAGGATCATTTCCCTTTACCTTTTGTGGACCAAATGATTAAGAGAATGGCTGATCATTCTTTTTATTGCTTTCATGATGGATATTCAAGGTACAATCAAATATTTATATACCCAAAAGATCAAGAGAAGATCACTTTCACATGTCTGTATGGAATTTTTGTGTACTAGAGGATGCCTTTTGGTTCATGTAATGAATTTGCCACATTTCAAAGGTGTATGATGGCCATATTTGCAGGCATAAATGAAAACTTTATGGAGTTATTTATGGATGATTTTTCTTTCTTTAGAGATTCTTTTGATCATTATTTGCTTAATTTAGACAAAGTGCTTCAAAGATGTGAGGAGTCTTATTTACTTTTAAATTGGGAGAAATGTCATTTCATAGTCCAAGAGGGAATTGTATTAGGCCATAAGATTTTATACAAGGGGATTGAAGTGGATCGCGCTAAAATAAAAGTAATTGAAAAGTTACCGCCTCCCACTAACATTAAGGGTATCCAAGTGTTCCTTGTTCACACAGGGTTCTCCAGATAGTTCATTAAAGATTTTTCAATTATTGTTAGACCCCTGACTCATCTATTGGTTAAAGATGTGCCTTTTGTTTTTGATAATGATTGTTTTAGACTCTTTTAACATTTTGAAGAGGGCACTCACAACAGCACCAATTCTGACGTCATCGGATTGGTCTCTTTCTTTTGAGATTATGTGTGACGCAAGCGACCATGCTTTTGGTTGTGTAATTAGCCAACAGAAGGAGAAGAGGTTGCATGCTACCTATTATGCAAGCAAAATGCTGACAGGAGCATAGCTGAATTACATATCTACTGAGAAGGAACTGCTTGCAGTGGTATTTGCTTGTGAAAAATTTCGTTTTTATCTTTTAGGCTTACAAGTTATTGTTTTCATAGATCATACAGCATTATGTTAGTGGGTACTCCTGTTGTAAGAGTTTAGTATTGAAATTAAAGACAAGAAGGGAGCAAAAAATGTCGTAGCAGACCATTTATCCAGACTTGAAGGAGGACATCATAAAGCGGAAGAGGAAATTGAGGAAAGCTTTCCTAACTAGACCTTGATGATGGACCCTTTCCTTCCTTAGTTTACAGATATTGAAAACTACCTTTTAGGTGGTATTTTTCCGTCTAATTTGTTATATCAACAAAGCAATCATTTTCTATTTCAATTCTCTCATTATATTTGGGATAAACCTGTACTTTATAAGATATGTGCTCATAGTTTAATTCGCAGGTGTGTCTCTAAAGACGAAATGCCTGAAATCTTAACACAATGTCATAGCTTATTATATACAGGGCATTATGGAGCTAACAAGACTGCTGCACAAATCTTAAAGTGCAGATTCTATTGGCTATCCCTGTTTAAGGATGCTTGAGATTTTGTGCTCAAATGTGATAGATGTCAAAGAGTGGGAAACATATCAAAGAGAGATGAAATATGGTAATATTGTTTTGTATGATGTTTTAGGGTTTGATTTGTGATGTATTTTGTATTAAATTGAGTGTTAATTATGCATTTAGGGCTTAATTAGATTAGTTTTTATGTTTAAGTGTTTTTATGGGTTAGTTTGAATCTTTGAGCTTAAATTGTATATTTTTGAGGTACCTTGATGTGTATGCCAGTGCTGCAGGGTAAACAAGGAAGAACGGTGAAGATCTGAAGAGTTTCTGGCTAACAGACACAGGCGACGATCGTGCACAGTGGCCACGATCATGATAGAAAAGGAAGAGTCAGAGGCAGCCAAGCCACGATTGTGACAAAGATCGTTAAGTCAGGCCAAGATTGTGACAGAAAGAAAAATGTTTCGGCCATAATCGTGGTAGACAGGGCCACGACCACGATTATGCCCTGTGTCGGGTTGACATGAAAACTCGAATCTTGAGTGATTTTTTGGGCTGTTTTGACCTTGAGTTTGACCTGGTGCTTTCATAGAATAAATAGAACATGATGTGATAGTTGCCATCAGACATTAAAGAGCTGAGAGAGCTACGCAAAAGAGAGATTCTGTCGAAAATTTGAGAGAGACTTAGATAGAGATCAGGCGATCGAGGAAGGAGACGATGGAAGAGAGGCACGGAGACAGGCTTGATGCGACGTACTTCTTAGAACAGGTGGTTTCCTGCAGTCGCGACCTCTGAGATCTATTCCGATAGTATTTTCTTGTTTTATTTCGATTTCATTGATGTATGAGATTTGGAGATTGATTAGAAATATTGTTGATGAGTGTTGATTTGTTTGTCTAAACTCACCTTTGGGTTTTTATTCTTAAGATTAACAAAATCGATTTGATTGTGTTTTATTAGATTTAATTGTGATTCAATTTGATTCTTCATAACTTGGCAATAAACTGAGAGGGTGAGCCGGTGAAAATCATCGATTTAGGTTAACAAGAGTTAGGTAAATTGATAGGTAAAGAATTGAATCAAATCGGTAAAGTCGTGTAATGAGAGATCGAGCATAAATTCCCGGTAGGTTAATAGACAATGTTAGAACTAAATTTGGTTTTGGAACAATTGTGGATCGAGAGATCGCAACTTCCATAATTTGAATTAGGGATTATTAATTAGGGTTAAGAATTATAACTCGAAAGAGAGTAATTCACCTTAAGATTGTCTAGGCTTGTTAAATTGAAATTTTCATAATTGGGTATATTTTCTTTAATTTCGAATAAATTCCCACTTTCTCTCAATTGATCAATTCTAGGTTGAAATTTGGATTATTTATGTGAGTTAGCTTTTGTTCATTTTGTTGGTGCTTTAATTTCTCATATCTAATTCTTGATTGATTTTACTTTCTACAGTATTTGTTAATTTAGGAATTACGAACTTAACTGTCGTTAGATTTTAGGAATAGTTCCCTTCTTCGTGGGATCAACACCTTAGGTACTAGTGAATGACCTGTGCGTTTGTGAAATTTACCGAGGTTATAAATAGTAAAACTTAGCATGTGTAACCTCAGGTGAACAAGTTTTTGGCGTCGTTGCCGGGGAAGGCAATTAGTTCTATAGTTTAAGGCAGTATGATAGCTTTTAACTTTTATTTTTTTGTTAGTTTTACTTAGGAATCGTGCTCTTGCATGAACACAAGAGTTACAAGGGGTTTGAGTCGCGTAATTGAGACGTCAGATTTAGACATAACAAGTTTAGAACGACCCTTAGGAAAGCTCTCCGAGAAGAAGAAGAAGAGTTCGAGAAAGCACAAATGGCTAAGGATTCCAAGGTTACGTCTCCATTCATTAAAATTGTCTCCATTTTCCAATTTGTTATTAGTCAAGAGCAGGGTGAGTGGATTCATTTTGTGGTTGATTATGTCTGAAAATATAAATTATTAAAACATGAGCATACTAGTCAACAATTATTGGAACTTTGTATAAAATCATGATGCATGTATGCATGATGATAGATTTAACAAAACTTAAAAAATTAAAACATTATACGACGGTTATTTTTCTTATCTATAACAGACTAAGTGACGATGGGCCATCTTATCCATTAAAAGAAAAACTGGGACCCTCCCACTCTAAAAGCTACCAAGCATCTTTGAGAAGCGTCATAATTTGGTCTATGCATTTATCAATAGAGCTACGATGGGTAGGTTATTGATAAACCACGTTGAGTATGCAACCATTTGATTCATCCACTAAAGGTACTTACAAACTATGGCTCAGTGGGAGGTCACATTTGCTACCAATGAGTAGAATTATCCTTTAGGAGACCCAAACCATGCAAGATCTAGGATTCATATCCTCCGGGGGGGAGTAACACTTCACCACATGCAAATGGGCCATCGCATGGAGATCGTGGGCTCTCACATGAGCATCCTCTCCCACTCAATCTTTTACAATCTTTAAGTTTTAATTAATTCCATCTTGTCTAGATGCAATTTATTAACCATCCTATATTGTTTCATTATATATCTTATACATAATGAATGCATGGCAAAGCCTAAGGATGGTGGAAATTTTTCTAAATGGCATTCAATTATATAATACAACGTGTTATTTGCATCCATTCAACCATTCATCTTATGAATTAAATAGCTACTTTTGGTTGTCCATCCTAGAAAATTAAAAGAAAATTACAAAGACTTTTGGCCTAAAATTTCTTCTTGGACTTGGATCTTCCACTTCGAACTCTTCGCTTGCACGGCCTTGCCCGTTCAGTAAAATTGAGTCAATGACATTTTATTTCTAATTTTCTTGAAAAATTTTCAACAGTTATCTCTACCGGGCCTAAAGAAAACCCAGAATAGGATGAGCACAAAGCCTAAAGCAAATCTGCGCATCACATTTCCAACAAAGTAGCCTACGACAGCTACATACATAGCAGTGCACAAGCTGTTCGCACACTGCTACTGCTGCCGCTGCATGGCTGCTGGCCATATATAACGTGCGCACTACCTGTTGCATGCGTGCAGCAGTGCACGTTGTCTTTTTTGGTTGCGTGTAGCAACATTTATTGTGCACTGTGCAATGTGCGCTGCCTTTTTTGGCCGCATGAAGTGGCTGCTGGAAATTTTTTTATTAATAAAATTTCAAAATAGATTTGAAAACAATAAAAAAAATTCCAGCACTTGAAAATGATCGCAAGGTTATACGCACTAAGTTTTACTATTTATAACCTTGGTAAATTCCGCAAGCACACGGGTCATTCGCATGTACCTAAGGTATCGATCTCACGAGGAGGGCTAACTAATCCTAAATCTAAGGTCAGAAACCCTATTAAACAATAATTAACAAACAATAACTTAAAACGCAAGAATTAACACGGAATTAAAAACAAGCACAATGATAATAAACAAATTAAATACGAAATTGAATAGTAATGGAATTTAGCCAATTAACAAAAAATGATCACACACCCAAGTTCCACCTAATAAGTTTACTGAAAGAGAGAAAGGGAAAATTACCTATCTTTAATGACAACCTAGCCAATTACGATTTATTGAATTAACTGCTCTAGAAGATCATAGGGTCAACTACTCTCTCTTAAGCTATAATAAAACCCTAAAGTATAAGCCCTAATCAAATTATGGGAGGTTGTAATCTCTCAATTACCAACCTATCCAAACTCTAATTAGTTCTTGAGTTCTTTAATAAACAATTGGAAACCTAATGTGATCTCTTTACACAAGATTTACCAACTTGATTTAATTTTGGATCTATTAATCTGCCTAACTCTCATTAGCCTAAATTAATCTTTTTCTCTCGATTCACACTCTCAATTTATTATCGAGATATTAAGCGCAGAATAAATCACGATTAATTCAATGAACACATAAAATAATCAGATTTCATTAATCAAAAGTTGAGTGTAGAACAAGAACCATAATGTAGTCTATAATAAACTATCTGTATCAATTCTATAATTAAATAAAATTGAAATATGTAGGAATCAAAACTACGACGGGATGATGAGAGGCTGTGACTTCGGAAAACTTCTTAATCCGAGAAGCACATCGTGTCTGCGTCATCTTCCTCTTCTCTGTTCCTTCATCTCTTTCTCGATCTCTCAAGATCTCTTTTAGGGTTCATTGGGTGGGTGCTCAAAGTTCTTCCAAGGCTCTATCTCCAGACTTTGAATCTGACTTGTGATGTTCTATTTATATTTTTGAGGCTCTAGGTCAAATTCGGGGTCGAAACAGTCTAAAAAATCTTACAAAACTTGAGTTTTTCTGTTAGCCCAATGCCTGTCACGATCGTGGACAACTCTTTAACCTTTTTGTCACAATCGTGGCCTACTGTGCACGATCATGGCTTGGATGTACGCTTTATGTCATAGTCGTGCCCTCATGCGCATAATCGTGGCCTGGCTATTTTGGCTCTTCCTTTCTGTCACGATCGTGGCCTACTGTGCCAAGATCATGTCCTATGCTTTTAGCCCGAAAACTCCTCGATCTTCTCCGTTATTCACCGTTTACCCTGAAACACTAACAGAACCATAAAAGTACCTCAAAAATATAACAAATAAGCTCAAAGACTCATACTAACCCATAAAACACTAAAACACTCAAACTATCATAATTAAACCCTAATTGCATACTCAACACTCAAATTCACACTAAATACATCACAAATTAAACCCTAAAATATCATTTAATTGACAATTATTAGAAAACATTCAAGAATTAATAGAATTTAATAAAAAATCTACCATTAATGTAAAATACAAACGACAATCATTTACCTATTCGTTTCTTTGATCTATGACTGTTTTGTCATCAAAATTACATATATTTTTTTGAAAACAGAAAAAAAATAAGATAAGGAGGAAACATGGAGATGAAAGACCAGCCTCCTTCTTACATACCAAATGAAGAAAGCTTACAAGGTAAGTTGATTTTCTATGGACAACCACAAGAGGAAACCAAAACATACACAGTACATATTTTTATCACATACAAATATGCAACATACATAATTTAATTGCCAACCCTTGCAACATATAGGAACCAAATCATGCATAATAAAACTAGATTTGATACGAATTGTTAGGTTAAAAACAGGTTCATGCTTGGTTTGGCTAAACGGTAGATTTCAAAAACTTTTTCCAAAATCAAAACACAACGGAAGCGTAAATAAAAAACAACGTGCTTTTAATCCATCCATGAAACATCATAAAGAAAAAACGTATAATAAGAACAAGATTGGAATATTACTGACTCCTCGCTACAGCTTTGACTACTCACTGCCATGTCCTCAACCAATCGGATCTACCACTTGTTCTCCTTAGATCGCTTAGTTAACAAGATCCTTTTGTAGGAGGTTTTTTATTTTGCTATATTCGACTGATTGGGAGAAAAAGGAGAGACTTTTCTTTTTTATGACCGGTAGTTTTTGGGAGAGAGTGTAGAGAAAAACAACACACTTCATATTTAGGAAAAATGCCAAAATATGTTGCGTCCTTTCCACTACAAAACTTGGACGTTATCTATAATAATAACATTTTCGTTTAAAGTTCTTAAAAAACCAGCCACAAATCCATTTAATGATAAACATGATCGAATCGTACGTCTTTGCTAAATTCGATTTTGCTTATTATTTTTTAAGATTTTGTTTCAATTTAATTATTCTAATTAATCAAATCTAAATCCAGCCCAATATTAATTGTTCCTTTGGGCTTATAATTAACAATTGATTAGTGTAAGCCTAACGTTTAATTATAGACTTAAGACCCAATTTAATTAACTCTTAATTAAATTGTTCTGATCTTATTGGCCTAAATCCAATTTGTACACTTCTCTCCTTTCCTGTCTCATTTTCTTTTTGGTAACCTCCATTTTTTTCTTACTTTCTTTGATAACCTTCCTAGAAGCGAAGTGGGGAATCTAATTAGACTTAAATAATTCAAGCTCCAATAAGCTGAGAATTAATTTAATCTCATTAGAATTATTCGGACTTATTAACCAAATGTAATTCCACTAAAGCCAATTGGCTGAACTCTTGAATTACTTAAAATTATGAGAAAATATATTTCATATTAATTAATTCGATGTCCAATCGTAAACTCTATTATGAACCATATTATAGCCATCTGTATAATAAATGGTAAAATTATCGTTTTGCCCTTATGTTGGTTTTTTCTTCTAGATCTCCCATTTCACTCTACATGGTGATTAACACATAAGATCTAATCTTGGTCTTAAGACTTGATGGGTAGCTAGTCCATCAAACTATTGGCGCCAGTTCAATCACCAATCTCCATAAAACGTCTAGAAGTGATGATATCATTATAAACTCTTTATTTGAGTGAATGTTCCCTAATGCATGTTTCAATTAATAATTCCAACATATGGACACTGGATTGATGCCTTATAAATATCTATTCCAATCATATCAAGAATTTTAACAAAACACACATAAGTTCACCACTCATTAAGATTATGGTTCGTAATAAACGAATGCTAAAGTGTATGTTTTAAGATTAAAGTAACAACCTACTTTATTCTTTAAAGACATCCATGATTCTAGATTCATTTAATAGTGCCATTACCGATAGTCAACTACTGTCATGATTTGAAACTCATCATTCCCTTGAAGTAAACTCCTTTACTTATATGGAGGTAAATCGCAACACTACAGTCTAAACCATAATCAAGCAACCAACTTAATTATTCAACTGTAAATCAATTAATTTAGATTCTAATAATAAACATGTTTCCTATACATCTTCGTGTATATGTATATTACTTACAAAGGAACCTTGGTACCTTATGACTAGTTACATTATGCTCATACAAATAAAACCAAACTCTTTTGTTTTATTAATAATAAATATTTTCATTACAATATTGTAACTGGA
>JANZXP010034053.1:0-12536 GCA_027576715.1 Erythroxylum flavicans
GTATTGAATTATGAAATGTGAATTGAAATTGTAAATGTCGAACTATCATTTCTAGATTAAGATAAGAAGTGTATGCCAATATGAATGTTTATATATATGTTTGATTGTGTGGCTCGTTGCCAATGGCTATAAATATGTTAGCCACTGAGCTGTTTATATATATGTTTAATTGGATGAGGGATTAGGTTTTGTTGATAGGTTTTGTTGATCTTCGTAACTTTGATCTTTTCAAGTAAAGAGAATAAAAGGAAAGAAAAAGCTCATCTAGTTTTACTGGAAAGAGTTTTATGTTCAACAAATCATTTGGATTAGCAATACATATGAAACTTTAGGGCTAAATTCTCATAAAGTAATTTTGTGAATATTGTACCTATATATATCATAAATTCTCAAAACTAGTTTAATTTTCTGTCTTATTGACTTATGTTTCACATATACCCTCATTCCTGTCATAAATTTTCAGCCATGCTTTTGATGCATCTATTTGCCTTTTCTCATTGTTGGAGTAATTCCTGTATTTGTATCTCTCTTTCACGGGAATAAAACCCATGCCTTTTTGTTTTCTTGTGGCGTTTGCCATCTTTTTTCTTCCTTTTACTGTTATGGATTAAAGAAGACAAATGGGATCGTTGGAGTGGGTAATTTAGGTTGAAATGTATAATTTGACAAAATGGGAATGATGAAAAGTTGTGTTTTAAGTATGTAGTTTGATGATAAAATTGTTTGAAGTGGTTGGCAGTTGAAAAACTAAAACGAAATAGACATGAATTTTTAGTGTTTTAATTAACATTTACCTTTTAACTTTCTTGATAAACTATGCAGTTAAGTTATATGTCCGTTGATACATATTTTTTCAACTTGAATGAAAATAAGGTTGAATCTTGATAATATCTTGTTATTAGTTGTTAATTAGTCCTGCCTAGAGGTTGGTAACTTGAATAAAACATTTTAGATGGTGTCATTATCATTTTAGTTAGTAAAAATAAATGTTCCCAAATAACACTTTCACATTGATAAGGATTCATAAACTTTATTTTGTTTCCCATTTTCTGTGTGTGTTGAATTTATAAGGGAGAAGTACAAGGGAGGGGTCACTTTCCCCTTGCTTCATTTGCTCATGGCCTAAGATAAAATAATCATCTGCACTTAAGTATTCCAACGACTACAAACTAATCATGCATGTACTTTAATGCCCCTTTACATGTAGTTACAGAATACAATTTAAATGGTAAATAACATAACATTTTTATGTATCCTTTGCAAGAAAATCTTTTTGTAAATTGTTAATTTCAATAACTTTGAATAATTTTAGGTTTTAATGAACAAATTCTAGTTATAAATGTAATAAAAACACTTTATATCTAGTTATAGTTCTCAGTTTACACTAATTTAGTTTGATCTCACAAAAAGTTTATTTTTAGATCAAGAAAAAGTTTTAAGAGACCATTTTCGAATCTTATTTTGTAACTTATAACCTTTTATGACATATGATCTCTTGAGAGATATCCTAAAGAGAAAGCAAGGATTGCCCATAAGTCCTTTTTGTCTTAAATACGAAGTCCCAATCATCATGCTCTTTTGTTTCTAATGTATGGAATTATATTATGTGGTGTGAATCTTCAAGGACCTTGTTTTTTATTTAATGGTTCCTATAATAATTTATTGGTTTTATTAACGATAAGCTTTTTCATGTCCTTGATAATGATTGAATTTTATTACAGGTGTTCATTAATAGCGACATATTATCATATGTAGTGTTATGTTTTTGAAACAATAGATTGAAAATCAAATGAGATACCCGATTTTCCAATGGATATAAACAAATTTATCCTCTTTTAATGAAATGTTTTAGTTTTTGATTTTCCAACTTGAAATTATGCTTTAGCAATACATATTTGATATCTCATATTTTAATTATCAAGTACATCTTTCCTCTGAATGTTTTTGCAGCTAATTTAAAGCGTGTTTCCAGCTTTGAAGCCCTCCAATTAACTACAAGGTATGCCTATTCTTGTAGTTTTAAGTTTGTCCAACATTTTCTATCCTATAATTGGGATAGCCTTTAAACTAACAAATGCTTGTGTTTTTCAATCTTGTGCCTTCTCGAAGACTTAGGAGGGTGAGGTTTAAATATTTTGTCTAGTTTTTTAAAATAAGATTGAAACTTATTTTTTGTTCAACTAAATAACTTTTTAGTAATTTAAAGCCCTATGTTAAAGTTATTTTCAATATCGTTCTATAGTTATTTTATACTGTAATTGTGACTATATGATGAATGCTGACATGAGTTGGACCAAATTCACAAAGTATATGAAGGAAAAATTAACCCCTACAAAATGTTGAAAAGCCATATGATAAGAAGAAAATTAATAGTAATAAGAAATTTAATAATAATAATAATAATAATTAATAATAATAAAATAGATAATAAGAGTAAGAATTATAATAATAAGTAGAAAATTAATAATAGATATTATTATTAATAATAATAAAAACAATAAATTATTAACAATAATAAGAATAATAGTAAGAAGAAAGTTAATAATAAGAATAATAATAATAAGAAGAAGAAGAACAAGAAAATTAATAATAATAATAATAATAATAAGAAGAAGAAGAAGAAGAAGAAGAAGAAGGAGAAGAAAATTAATAATATAAAATTATTATTAATAATAAGAATAAATTAATAATAATAATAATAATAAGGAATAAATTAATAATAATAATAAAGAAATTAATAATAATAAGGAAATTAATAATAAGAAGAATAAGAATAATAATAATAATAATAATAATAATAATAATAATAATGTAGTTTTTTTTAGAATTTTAAAATTCATTAAAAAATAGAGAAGTTTACATTAGGAGAGAGACTCTCCCTCGTGAGATAGACCCACTTGAAACACTGATGTATGTAGGTTAAGACAAAACAGCGACGTTCAAAACAAATGTTTAGTGAGCAAAGTCGTTTAACATTTTGGGTATAACGAAATGCGTCTTTCTCGAATCTTCAGATGCTTCTCAATTTAGGAGGGTGAAAGGCGATGCTCTGACAGCGAGGCTAGCGGTGTGGCTCCGCGGTGTTTTTTCTACTCTTTTCCCCGCACAAAGAAGATCTCAACTGAGGTGACATACTCAACTTCAGAATCACGATGACTTTTAGTGATTAGGGCATATCAATATTGTTTTCTGACTCTTCAGACATTTCTTTCTTTTAGAGGTTTGGGGGTTCTGCTCTGCGGTGACGAGTCAGAAGGGATGATTTCAACTCAGGTAAGCTTCTCAACTCAGTATGATTCCATCCTTTATATATATGAATCTCCACAAAATAACAGACTATATGTTGATAACAGGGATCTAGTGGGACAACGATTTTCCTTCAAGCATGACGCGACTATGGAAGAAACATATTTGAGAAAGCCCTTTTTAGTGAGTAGGTGAATGAATAATCTGCTAGAATCCAGGAATTTCTACACATGAGAGATCACCACTTTTCTAAACTGTTCTGAATTAAACCCAGGTTGTATGAAACTTTTTTGAGTAACATGAATTAAGAATAGACAGCAAGGACTATATTTTGCATGTGAGAGTCATTCCTTTGTTATAGTGCAAGTTTAACTGATTTGTAATAAGTTGTTCCCTTATGCTAGCAATAGTGAGTTCTATATGAGAGAATAAAGAACTAGATTTCTCATTAAACCTTCTGTTATTCCTCTCATTCCAAACTGCTTGAGTACATGTAGCAACCGAGACCATTATAATAACCCTATCATATTTAGAAATATGCAAATGAGATAACTCCAATAGGATGCAAAGAGTCTACAATAGTTAAACCCAGGGGCACATAGTCTAGAGATTTTAGCCCAAATCTCTTTAAAGAAAACACACTCGAAGAAGAGATGGTCTCTAGTTTTATCCTCTAGGTTGCAAAGAATACATATCTTAGAGGAGGATAGGAACTTCAGCCTATCCAAAGTTCTGAATCTGTTCAACATAGTGATCGTAGGTTTCTGATATTAATAAGTTTTAATATTTTAACCTAAGATGTCGATCCCACAAGGAGGGTTAATCTAATCCCAAAATCTAAGGCCAACATAATTCACAATAATTCAAAATGAACAAAACTAAGACAAGAATATATTTCAATCATTCACTCAAACTCAAGAATTAATTATGAAATAATAACAAAATAGCATATTCAATACCCAATCAAGAATTAACCTAAAGAACTACTAATTGAGAGAAAGGGGAATTTTATTTATCTTTAATACTAACCTAATTGACTATAAACTACTGGATTACTGGTTTTAGACGGTCCTAGGGTTGATTACTCTCTCTCAAGTTATAACGATTAACCCTAATTAGATTATGGGAATTGCAATCTCTTAATTAAAAATCTATACAAAATCCTAATTAGATCTAAAGTTGTCCAAAAACTACTAGAATCCTATGTAGGATCTCTCTTTGCACAAATTACCGGTTTGATTTAATTCTTATTTTATTAAATTACCTAACTCTCGTTAGCCCAATTTAATTATCAATTACACGATTCACCCTCTCACTTTATCACCAAATTATGCAAGTGCAAAATTTAAATCACAATTAATCCAATAAAAACACAATCTATCAAATTTCATTAAATCAAGAATAAAACAACCCGAAGGTGAGTTTAGACATTCCTCAACATTCAACAATCATATTCATCAATAGCTATCCCAATTCTATACATTAATAAAATTGAAAACAAAACCAAAAATACGATTGGAACGGATGACGAAGGCAGCAACGGCAGGAAAACTTCTATTCTAGGAAGTACTTCGCGTAGGATTCTTCTCGACGTCTCTCTTCCTTTTTCTCTTTCTCATTCTCTTGATGCACTCTCTCTAGGATTTCTCAATTGGTGGCTGATACAAAAGCTCTCTCTTTATGTTCTTTTTTTTCTATTTATGTTCTTCTGTGTTTGGGGTTGAACTAGGTTTTTTTAGGGTCCGAAAGGTCCCAAAAATCCCTCAAAACTCAAAGTTTGGAAATGGCTGCACATCTGTCTGATGCAGGCCATGATCGTGGCCTACTTCTAAGCCTTCTGTCACGATTGTGGCATATGGGTCACGATCGTGGGCCAACTCTGATGCTTCTGTCACGATCGTGGTCTGTTTTGCCACAATCATGGGCTATTATTTCGGCCCGAATGTCTCTGAAACTTCTCCATTCTTCGATGTTGACCCTGCACATTAAGGTAACTCAAAGACTTGTATTAACCCATAAAACACTTTAAACACAAATAATTAACAAACTAACACAATTCTAACCTAAACACATACTAAATGATTAAATTAACACTTAAATACATATCAAACTAAGCCCTAAAATATGTTGTAATTCACATTTATCAACATCCCCCCACTTAAACATTGGCTTGTCCTCAAGCAAACAAAACAACAAACACATAACACATAATACAGTAATGAGACAATGGCCTCAACTTTATGAAATAAATTTAATTTTAAACATAATCATTTGAGTCATTTCAAATCATTAACATGCAAAATATGTGTCTTGGGGCTTTGAACCATGTATACATATTAATCCAGACTCAAGTGTTAAATTGTTTACCCTTTTCAATTGCACAAATCCATTAATAATTCTTTGGTGATTCAAACTCTGTAATAATCCTAAGTAGTTTTCATGAAAAGTTAACTATTACAAGTTCGGTAGGTTTTTATTCAAAAACACATTTTTTTTATTTACTTTTTGTGAACATGGACTTAGCCTTTTTAAGGTAAACATTGGTAATGAATGTCGATATAGTTACTCGACTAAGCCATATTTTTTTATTAAGCTGTTTAGTTGGAACATCATTATAATCTTTTTACTCGAAGGCACACATTTGTGATGTGTGTCGATCCGGTTACTCAGCTATATCATGTTCTCAACTGGCTACTAGCTCTATTCATAAGCCGAAGGCTAGTGGAATAGTTATTTATTTAGCAAACATGATTTTTTTTGTTATTGCCTACCTTGTTGCTTTAGCTACTCGTTTTCCAAAAAAATACTAGTAAAACTATTTAAGTCGAAAGGCCTCAAATTATGAATGAATGTGACAATTTTGAGGGTGACAAACTCACACTAAATCCCAATTAAGTTGTATATTTAGCCAAAGACCACAATTTACTAATTTTGCGAGCTAATGATTCTTCACAACCTAATAGACTATGTTCAAAATTAAATCAATTCCAATCCATCTAAGCTATTGACACATTTATACAATTCACAAAATGCAACTTAACAACTATCATACAATAAGCAAAATCACACTTAAAGCAAAACACATAACCTTCCCTACTCTTAAACAACACATTGTCCTCAATGTAAGAAGGGTACACAAACACACCAAGGGGAATAAAACACAATACATGAAAAAACATAAGAAGAAAATACTAAGAAAAATGGAGAAAAGGGTTGGAACACAAAACCATCAATGTGACTGAGGTAGTGACAGTATCAGATATGGAGATCAAATGTGCTTAATACCAAGCTGGCTTTCCTATCGTATAATTGATTCAGAGAGAGTAAGATAGTTAATAATCCCAGATCATTTCAAATTATTAAAAGTTTATTTTTGAAATTTAAAACAAATCTAACTAGGCAACAATTTAAACCTAACTACCAAGCATGCTAATTTATGGTCATTAGCTTGACTTTGTATCATTGAAAACTCAACCGGGATCAATTATAAGTAACTTACTTCCACCCTTCTCATTCAACATCAGTTTTGTAGCTTGTAAGTGAGCTACAAATTACAAAATGATCAGAAGGACAATATGATAAATTTGAGAAAACCAATTAATTTCAGTAATGTCCTTTTCATTAACAAACTTTTAATAAAATAGGGAATAATGAAACTCTCTGAATCTTTCATCAAATCCAACAGTTTGTCTTGTAAGAAGGTGAGTTGTTCTCTTTCTTCTTTAATCACCTTCGTCTCCTCTGATTCTTCTGCTTCACGAACAGAGACTTTTATAGCTTCTTTAAACTCGATGTCTGTTGTCATTTGTTCTTCATCCTTTTATTCTTTAGAAGATTCAAACACATCAATTATCCTGAATGAGCTACTCTTTTTCGGATTCTTTAATATATCATTCATGTTGAATGTCACTTGGTCATCATTAATAGGAAGGATAATATTTTTTTTCTTGAACATTTACCCAAGATTTTTCATTGTTTAAATATGGTATATTAAGAACTGGGGAATAAAAGGGAGGGTTAGCATTCTTTTCTTCAATCTCTTTCTTCTTCTTTTAGTCTTTAATAAGGTAGGGTTCAATTTGGTTTTCCATTAGTCCTTCTGGCTCTCCCCCATTCATAAGTGTGAGAGCCTCGTATTGTTCTCTTTGATGTATTTTCATATTACTTAGAGAGTCTCCACACTTCTCTTACAAAATTCACGGGAAAGCTGTCTCACACGAATCTCTAGGTTGTGAATAAATGAGGCATGATTTCGTTACATGCTCAATTTATTCTAATAATCTCTTTTGTCCTCTTCCATGTCCGTGAGCTTATTTAGGATCTTGTCTAATTTAGAATCCTATGAACTGGACTCTTTTTGTTGAAGTCCTAATAGGTCTTGACATCCTAAATGAGTCCCTACATTGTTAGACCAATAGAAATCGAAGTGGTTCTACCACCCTAGAGTGTACATATTCCAATAAGGATTGTTTCTTCCCCAACCATACTGTGCCTCATTGTAATTCACAAAAGTTCTTTGCTCCCTATAATATCTATCTTCCATCACTATTCTTTCCATTTCTTCTTAGCATCTAGCTCTTCAGATGTCTCATTTCTCATTCTAAGATGTCTTGTTGTGTCTCTACTTTATGTCCCAAACTTCTTTCTCTATTTTTTTCTTTTTTCTTTAAAAAAACAAAAGATAGTGAAAAAGCCGTATATTAAAGAACTAAACTAATCGCATCCCCATCAACGATGCCAAAAACTTGATCGCAGGTTTCCGATATGAATAAGTTTAAATATTTTAACTCGATATTTCGCAAGTGTACAGGTCATTTACGTAGTACCTAAAATTTCGATCCCACTAAGAGGGTTAAACTAATCCTAAAATCTAAGGCCAACACAATTCATAATAATTCAAAGTGAACAAAACTAAAATAAGAATTTATTTCAATCATGCACTTAAATTCAAGAATCAATTACGAAATAACAGATGCAATGAGAGAAAGGGGATTTTTATTTATCTTTAATGCTAACCTAATTGACTATGAACTACTAGATTACTAGTTCTAGACGGTTCTAAAGTTGATTACTCTCTCTCAAGTTATAACCATTAACCTTAATTTATATGTAGCACCCCACTCCCATCAGATACATGCCTACACGTTCATCAAACATTTGAGCCCATGCTCAGTAGAAGTAGTGTGCTAGAGCAGTCACCTCACTTATCATGGCATCATATCAAAAACTCAATTCCTTATTTTCATTTTGTAAAACATAATGTACATTGTAGCATCACATACATCATCCATATATATACAATATCGAAAGCTTGTCAGAGTCTACAGCTCTGTTTACAAAATATACTACATAAATGAGGAACTATACGAAAACTCTATCTATCACTTCAATCTCAACTAACTGACCTTTTAGCCATTTCTTCTATCCAAAAATACAAGAACTAGTCTTCTTGTAGGGCATCTTAGCAACTAAGTCTCCTCTCTCGTACCTAAAAAATCACGTTGTAATTTTGATGAGTTTTGTGAAATCAGTGAGCTACCCATCATCGATGGCTCACTCATACCAAATGCAGTATAATTCACAATTTACATTCAATTTCAGGTAAGTAATAGCACATGTTGCACATCACTTTACCAATCATCATGTTGAATCAAATATCACTTTATTCACTTGTTTCACATTTCACATTTAGAACATTTCAAACAATTTATTTCAATCATTTAAAACATACATATCAAATGTATATGCAATGCTCGTGAGACTCATTTTCAATTATTACGTTGCTGTGAATGAGTGCCTGTTTAATTGTACCATATCTATTATAGATAACAGGCTCATTAATAACTGTCCTGTATCTATTAGGAATAGCGGGTTCATTCTATATAGTAAGTCAGAGGCTCTTACCACATTTTGAGCTTTAAGCTCTTTTTCGCTAGTAACTTTTGTCACAACTGCATTTATCTTAACATGCATTCATGTAATGAAATGCATCAAATCTTATAAATTTAATCAGTCACTTTTCTTCAATTTACATATTGACATTCACATTTTTCATCGAACCTTAGTCCGACATTCAATAATTAAATTGAGTACACTTATTTCTATCAAATTCACATTTAATGAGCAGTTCCAATATGATTTTCATACATCAAACACCTCGGACATTCAATGTCCAGAATCAACACATTCATATCAATAATAATTCAACATTTAACACTTAAGCAAAGATAAACAATCATAGTGAGAACATCTAGGTTATTCACAGTATGCTCTAGATAGATATTACGTCAAATTCTCGACAATGTCTGAATGTTATCACTATAAGGGCCCTTTTATATCATGCAATACACATTTACACACAATACAACTTTACACAATCGCGTAAGTACTCATTTATGCACATATGTATATATATTATGTACAATGCATGTTCAATGACAATCTCGGGTATATTTCCTTAATTCACATCTCATAATCATTCAACATCATCTTTCAATCATTCTTTAATACCAAATACACTTTACTCACTTTAATCGCCTAATTCATCATCAACTAGGTTCATTCAAGATCTCATTCAAGCCTAAGTACATTATAAGGAAGTACCTTAATATTAGTTGGTTCAAACATCACTCAAAAGACAACTTTTTACTCTACGTGTTTGCCCATGATCGTGGTGCCCTCCCACGATCGTGGGGATTCTGCCACGATCGTGAAAGAACCATATTTTTGTTCAGCCACGATCGTGCCCTGCATTTTCTTCCTCCATTCCCTCGAATTCAATATATATATACTAACATCAATTTCACATCAAATTTTCTAGTATTCATTTCCATTTATGCAACTTCATTACAAGCTAATTCAACTACCATATTAGTTGCATTCAAAACTCTACTCATTTGATTCATCATCATTCACTTAACCTCATTTATTCTTGAAATCCAATCATGCATGTATTTCTAACTTTCTCCATACTTTACTCAAGACATCTCATGCGAGGTTAATCATCTCTACTTCATTCCCTTTTTACTCTCTCCTTATTCCTATCCCAATGTCATTAATAAGACAACTCATACTTATGGTTCATTAATCATACCAAATCAGAAAATATCATCGATCATTCATTAACATCTTAATTTCTTACGTCTTCTCATTTGAAAAACTACACTTGACACCATTCTTATACCTTTAATTTGCAAACCTGATTCATCCACAATATAGCCTATACTAATGATTTTCATATTCTCAAAAAAATAATACAACACATATCTTTAATCATCAATTCTCTACATTTGTCATCAACACAAAAATAGGACATAAATACTTCTCTTCATTTGTCAACTTTCAACACAGATTCAAACACTATTTCCATACCATTTTATCTTAAAAACATCTTTAATACAACTCATAATCTATTGTTAATCATAAACACAAAACCAACCATAATTATATCCATTTTCTTCTTAATGTTTTTGATCATTTTCATACATCATTTACACTATACATTTATCCCAAAAACATCCATATAACACTTCATAAATTATTAGTCATCATATACCGAAAAACAAGACATCAATATTCTCATTCGTCATCCACGATGCATATATATTGATCACTATTCTCATAATCATTTAATATCAAAACAATCACCATATTTGTTTCATATTCAAACAACCCAAGAAAATTGATATACTACTTACTTGATTTAAACTCTAATCTTCTTCAAAATTTACAAGAAACCCTAATTCTTCATGTCACACGATCATCATCTTGGAGTTGTGGAGTAGGTTAGGTTTTCTTGTGGCAAGATAATGAAGACAATAAAATGGAAGTAGCAAGTGAAGGATGAGAGCAAGTTTCAACGTTGATGAAGGTTGGGTGAGTGTCATGGAAATGAAGAAGTTGGAAGAAGATGAAGAAGAGAAATTAACGAAGAGATGAGAGTGTTTAGCTAAAATGAGAGACAAATTAAAGTTATCTTACAAGGATGAGTATAACGAGGGTGAGGTGTGTGGCAAGTGGCTTGACACTTGTCACTTGCCATATGTCCTCCTCTCATGGTTTCTAATGGGTCCTTTATAATAACTAGTCCATTTGTCTCCAATTTCTAATCTAATTGTCTCCTAATTTTCTACGAGATTTGTTATTAAATCTTAATGTTATTTATCAAAATTCTTACCGCCATTTGACTCTTATTTCTACTACCATTTATCAATTTTCTTGCCACTTGGCATTTTTTCTAATCCAAAAATGCTTAAAATCTCAAAACTTTTTCTCAAATTTGACCAAAAATTTTAAATCATATCACCAAATCGATTTGCAAGACATATAATCCATAATTCACATCATAATCAAATTAAAAATCAATAATACCTAGAAAATGTCAAATAAATGCATGTACAATTATTATAATGTGTGAAAAAATCAATGATCACATGTGTGTATGCTTATGTTATGTATGAGCATGAAATGCATTTCTTAATTTTCTCGATAATTTCTCTCATGTACAGTATTATAGGGTTCTAACCTTAGCATGGGAAAACAGAATGTTACAATTCTCCCCTCCTGAATAAATTTCATCCTTGAAATTTTTACCTAATTGTTCGAATAAGTAGGGATATTATTTCCTCATATGCTTCTCTGTTTCCCATGTAGCTTCCTCACTCGAGTGATTCTTCCACAGGATTTTCACTAATGGAATTACTCAGGTTCTTTATCCATTGTACCACTACCTTAATCGGCTCCTCAATATAACTCAGATTACTAGCAACTTCAATCTCTTGAGCTAGTAATACATGCATCGGATCAGACTGATATCTCCTAAATATGCTCACATGAAACATATTGTGTATCTGAGACATCTCAATCGGTAAAGCTAATTTGTATGCCAATGGTCCAATCCTCTCAATGATCTCATAAGGACCAATATATCTAGGGCTGAGCTAACCCTTTTTACCGAACCTCAGCACTACTCCCTAAGACGATGCTTTTTGAAACACTTTGTCTCCTACTCGATACTCTATATCCCTTCAGTGTTGATCCACATAACTCTTTTGTCTATCTTGCGTTGCTTTAATGTGACTACGGATCAGTTTCACTTTATCCACAGTATCTTATATCAGTTTCGAGCCTTCTACCATTCTCAAACCCTCTTCATCCCAATACAGATGTAACATCCCCTCACCTATGGGAAGGGTAATATGGTAATTTGGAACTGGTTAGGAGTGTTTAACATTGCATTGCTATGTTCATGCATTCATATATGCACATGAATAGTGAATAGTGAATTTTTG
>JANZXP010034074.1:0-12533 GCA_027576715.1 Erythroxylum flavicans
CATTCTATTTCTTTGTTGAGTGTTACTTCCTTAGGTTACTACCTTCAAAACTTGCTTTGAATCGGTTTGAGTCTACTAGATGCATACTAAATAGAGATGATTTAGACCCTTTTTCTTGTTTCGACCATTGGCTTAAATGACTTACCTTTTGAATTATCCCTTGGTACCCTCGTTGAGCCTTAACCTTTTATTTCTTGAAAACAGCTGAAATTTTAAAACTTTAAACCTTATTAACCTATCCGTTCACAAGCTTAGTAGAGTATTAAGTAACATATTAATTGGGATCGTTGTGAAATTTATGTTATGTATATAGTGCTATTTCGAGTCATAGTTCTTCCATATATGAAGAAAAAAATGAAAAATGAAAAAAATGTTGAAAAGAAAAATGAAAGAAAAAGGAAAAAGGAAGAACAATTAAGTAGCATAAATAAGTGCAGAGTATAAGTTTCATCTGTGTATCTCAAAGTATGTTTTTATTATCCCAATCTTGTCTGCTTTTTACTTTACTACTGCTTGTGTTTAACCTTTTTTCCTCTTTATTCACCTTAACCCTTACCACATTATAACCCTAAATAAGTCATTTTGATCTATTTATGCATGCAATCATTGTAGAAGAGAATTGGTGTATTAGCATGCCTATGGTAGTGTAGTTTCTTATAAGAAGTTTGAGAGAAACACTAACCATTAAACACTTGAAAGGAATGAGTGAAAACTATGAGGAAAACTCATTTTGTATCTTTCCTTATCTTTGAGTTATGGTGTCAATTGTTGAGTTTGCTTATGTACATTAATGAAAAAGTAGTCATGATATATGTATTAACTTGATATTTGAGTTGTCTTAAATTTGAGGGACTGTATGCTTTAATCTTTGTGAAGATGAAATGATGGAATTGAATGGTTGTATTTATTTTGTTTGAGGACAAGCAAAGATTAAAGTGTGGGGATGTTGGTAGATGTGCATTAGTCTATATTTTTCCATGTAATTGGCATGCGTTTTCTTGCATACTTGTTGATTTTTGTTATAGTTTAGGATTCATTTTGTATGGTTTTATTTACTTTGATTTCCATTGTTGTTCATTTGTGTTTGATGTTAATTTAGGGTAACAATTGACTTTTTTGTGTAGGAAGGACTATAGAGCAACTTGAAGATTGTGCTAGAAATCAAGAGGAAAAGAAAGAGGAAGTGTGATGTGACCAATTCCCATGATCATGGGAATTATAATTCGAGACAATATGCAGGGCTTTATTAAACTTAGGATTTTTAGACTATAAAAGGATAATCAAGCCTCCATCTTCAAGGAAGGATGAAACCCTTCTGTAGAAACAATATCTTTGAGTGAAGAACACATGTTTCGAGCCTTGAAGAAGGATTAAAGTCAAGAATTATCATTAAGATTGGGGAAAATAATACATCAACACCAAAATTTTCATATTTTGGCAAAGAAGAGAAGGAGTCTTTTTATTCAATTTTCTGTCAATTTTGCTTCTTCTATTCTTTGTAAAATAGTTTATTTGAATGTTGATGATGTTATGGAGAACATGTTAGGCTGATTTAGTTTTAGGGATTCCTTTTGAACTATTTTGTTAAAACTCCTATTTTGTTGAATTGAATGAAGTTGTCTTTGATAATTGTTTATTTAAATTGTTATCTTGCAACAAATCTAGAGAGTAAGTACGATAAATTTGTGTAGGATTATACAACAAGAGTTGGTGGCCTATAAACTTATAATCACCACGTTAATTGAATAGTTAGAAGAGAAATCTCGGCTAGACAATTGATCACCCATAAGATAGTTTAATAACTAGTTGAATAAGTCGAGTCATTAGGTAGATTAAGAGATCATCCAATTGATTTCCTTAAATTCAATTAGCAACAATTAATTACAACTTAAGAGAAGGTAGTTAATACATTCCAAAATTTAGGGTGAGACACAATTCAATCAATAAAATAAGAGGAAGACAAAATAGGGAAGTAATCTCTAATTTTTAGATTCTTGAATTCCGATTTTTCTGCACGTTGGTATTATCTATTATTTTGAGTTAGTCTTTTAATTTTAATTTAATTTTCTAGATTTTTTACATTTAATAATTTCATTTCTTAAACAAAGTTTTATCTAAATTAAGTAGTGTCTGGTAATCAATCCCTGTGGGATCAATATCCGCTCTTTTAAGTTACAAGTCACAACCCATTCACTTATGATTTTTGAGCATAAAATAAGTAGATAGGTTTTACCATCAACAATATTATATTAACTTATATAGTTTTTTTAATTTGTATATTAATACAACTACATGTACTAATATGAAAGAGAATAATCATATATATTCTCATACTTATTAATCAAATGGACATTATTTTGATAAAATATTTGCTGATGAAAGTATATTTAATTATTTTTTAATCATTACTATTTGCTTAATATTCCTTTAATTTTAATATTACAATACTAAATATAAATTTTCTACATACAGAATAAGTGATACAAACTATTGACCATCCTGATTATAACGGTTAGCTACTCTCTATAGTCTCCACTATCTCTAGTCTCCAATATCCACTCTTAATCTCTCAAAGACTCAAACTCCCACTTTAGAACATTATTTCATGATTTTATCTTGAATTTTTGTAACTTGTATCATTTAAAAATTTTAGATAATCATTTTTGTTAATTATGTCATCAGTTAATGAATTTTGATTTTATCATCAATTAATTAAATTGATTATGATCTTTTTCTTTCATTTTCTATAATCCTATCCTCCTTCATTAATAAATTTGGTTTCATCAATATAAGTACATTTTATATATTCATTTATTATAAAATCTTAATTTTTATTAATCAATTGGAACTCATAACTTCAATTAATTAAACTAATCACTTTAATTATAATCTTTTCCTTCATTTTCTATAATCCCAACCTCCTTCCTTAATGAATTTAGTTTTATCTTATTTATTTTTTCAATATATGTATGTTTTATATATTCATTTATTATAAAATATCAATTGCAATCGTAACTTCAGTTAATTGAATTGATCACTTTAATTATAATTTTTTCTTTCATTTCATATAATCTTATCCTTATTCATTAATGAATTTAGTTTCATCTTATTCATTTTATCAGTAGATGTATGTTTTATATATTCATTAATTATAAAATCTCAATTTTTGTTAATGAATTAAAATTTGTAACTTCAATCAATTAAATTAATCACTATAATTATAATATTTTTCTTTCATTTCCTATAATCCTATCCTCCTTCATTAATGAATTTGGTTTTATCTTATTCATTTTATCAATTTATGTTTATTTATTAATTCATTATAAAATCTCAATTTTTGTTAATCAATTCAAATTTATAACTTTAATTAATTGAACATATCACTTTAATTATAGTCTTTTTCTTTCATTTCCCATAATCTTATCCTCCTTTATTAATGAATTTGATTTCATCTTATTCATTTATCAATATATTTACGTTTTATATATTCATTATAAAATCTCAATTTTATTAATCAATTAAAATTTGCAACTTCAATTAATTTAATTGATCATTTTAATTATAGTTTGTTTCTTATTTCCTATAATCCTATCATCCTTCATTAATGAATTTGGTTTCATCTTAATTATTTTATCAATATATGTACCTTTTATATATTTATTCATTATAAAATCTCAAATTTTTTCATTAAATACATTTCTATGAAAATTTTGAAAAAATAAAAAAGTTGGGATAGTTCGAGCCCGATCAAACTCGACCCTTTAGCATGACCAATATGGCCAGATTGGGCCTCAGATTGGGCTCAAATCTTTCTGTCGTAAGCTTGGCTTGACCCATTGCCATCTTTATGTGGAATCTTAACTACATGTGAGATTTAATTGATTTTGATTTGGCTATTACCATTTACACTAAGGCTTTTTCGTAGATCATATATTGGTGTTGTAAGTTTTTCTCTTTTCTTTTGTTTTTATCCCTTTTTGTATTGGTTTTCCTTTTTTTTGTGGGAGAGAAATGTGGTAATGGTATTCATCCTAGTAAGTGCTAGAGGGGCATAAGTGACTTAATGCTTACAAGTTTGGATATGAAAATTGATGATTGCTTACTCTTTGAACTATCATAAAGTACTATTATTCCTGTATTAAATATGATTTTGATCATAGCTTTCATTGAATGTACTTTATAATTATCCATTTGTGAATCAAGTTCTAAATCCTTTATCAAGTCGAATCAATTTACCTTATCCCCTTTTTCTGGTAAAATAATCCATAGGGTGACCGTAACTTTGCCCGAGCATGTTATATAGTACAAAGAGATGTGCCACATCAAATTGGTTTAGATTTGAAAGAGTTAGCTTTTCAAGATGATTATTAGATCACCATGTTGCTTTCTGTATCTTTAACCTACTAGCAAGAAAAACCAATGCCTTAACAGTCGTATAAAATTGAATGCTTAGATAACCAACTACTTCTTGCAACTATGTCAAAGCTTGATTCACAAACTGAAGTATAAGTCTTGTGACAACTGTGAGTGCATTTCCCTTGAAGGAAGCCGAGTAATGCAGAAATAATGTATGGGATTATTTTGTATTTGTTTATTTGATTCACAGCCATTTTTGTTAATAATACTATGGGTTTTGTTTGATAAGATCTTCTTGATTGAACTCAGAAACTCAAGATTTTTGCTCCATAGAATGTTCTAATGCATATGTCTAAATAGCCTCTTTAAATCCTAAGACGTAGATCCCATTGCAATTTGAATCTGCAAAGCATACTTGTTGCTGGCCAAACTTTGTCTATCAATCCATCAGTTATTGCTACATCAAGTAATACAAGGACGATAATAGATTTTAAAACTACCTTAGCATACCTTTTGATATTTATGTACCCTTCTATTAGTTGTTGTATGGAATAAGGTATCACCAAAATAGAGTCAGAGGGGAAGATGGCTACCTACTGATATTGCAAGAAATTAACTTATGATATTTTAATAGCGATGGTGGGCGATAGCGCGAGGCTCTAGCATGGTGACCTAGTCCTCCAGGTCTAAACAAAGTGAAAGGTAAGTGGCAAGACCCACTAGACTGAGACCCAGATCAGTCATATGAGACCCATATGAGCTTCGATAAAGCTAAGACCCAGATTTTGCTAAAACCCATCAAGCTTTATGGTAGCGGAGAGGTTTTCCTACACTCACCCAAGATGTTTGTCAGAAGTATGCATCTAGAAAGGTGATAAATTCACCGAGAGCTTTAGATTTCTAAAAATCGGCCCCCAATACTGGTGCTTGGGCAAAGAAAATTAAATTGTAGCAGCCTAAGATACACCTAAAATATTATTCGAATGTTATAAAGGATGGTGTCGTCAGTCCACCGATTGAGTTGTTACAAGCTGGAGAGAGGGCTTAGTCAACTACCCTAGTTAGCTTTTTCTAGAGTAAGAGACCCATATTTCTAGTCATCAATGCGTGCGCCATTGCACGATGGGGAAAGAAAGGTTTGAAAAAAATCTACTCGTGGATGATGGCACTATTCTGTTTAAGTTTGTTACTGGTAGTAATTTAAATGAAATACTGAAAATGGGACCTTGACTTATAGGGGGCCAACCTATGTTTATTTAAAAGAGGAAACCTAGGATAGCTTTTGATAAGGAATGTGTGGAATTCTTCCCTATATGGGTGCAATTTTATAATTTGCCACTAGAATTTTAGATAATTGAAAGATTGAGTTTTTTAGCAAGTTCTTTAGCTTTGTATAGATGCTCAAACATCCAGAATGGAGTGAATTGGGTATGAAAAAATATGTATGGAGGTCAACAGGGGTGCTATACTACCTAATCATTTACCAATTCTCAAGTTGGGTGAAATAGGGGAGCTTGTGAATTCTGAAATTAAGGTGACATACCTGAAGGCCTTATAATTTAACTAAGAAATGGGTTCCTATAGGAAAAATTTTTCAAACTGGATGGCGAGTTGAGTTATTGGGGATTGAATCTTCTCTAATGGATAATGATGAGGCTATAGATGTACAAATTAATGCTAATGATAATTATGGTAACTCAGCAATAGATACTCCAAATACTGAAGGTGGGAAGCCCAATATAGCATCTAGACACACCTCTCTGTTAAAGAAACTTGATAACTAGGAAGATATAACTGCCATACAAAATTTACAATCAATGGAAGAAGAGATAGAAGATGAACCTGGCTTACTAGATAATGATCCAACAAGTAACCAATTGTTGATACAACCTGAGAATATCAGACTTGTTGAGATAGCAAAAAGGTTTCATGAGCATTCCCCTAATCCCAAAAGAAGATCAGCTAAAAGGAAAATGAAAAAGAAGGGGTATTCCCCTTAAATGATCATTCTAATATGGAATACAAGAGGTTAAATAATCTTCTCACATAGTCCACAGTGAGATAATTGGTAATGGATAGGAAGCCAATTGGTAGGCTTCTTTGGGACAAAATTAAAGGCTCCATATATTTAGAACAGACTATCCCTTTTAGGCGCTCAATAGAAGACAATTACTAATCATATACATCATTATAATGGTCGGATTATCTACTTTTCAAAACACATGGAGGTGACTCATTGAAGTCTAGGAACGTTGAAGGTGGATCAAGCAGATAATATAGTAAATTGGATGAGTGCAACTTTTATTACTAACACAAACGACACTTAGCCAAGTTGATTTGCTATAAACAATTGATGTACTCTATGTAACTATTTGAGGATTCTGCATTTGTAGCCAGAGTAAATGACTCATTGTAATGATGTTTTCTAGCTTTTACTAGCATTAATACAATTCCTTTTATTTCTTAAAAAAGACTCTTTTGCTTATGTTGTAAGTCAAAATGTACCAATTTTGCATGTTTTGATTAACAAAATTCAAATAATATTATGGACAAATTGGAACAAATTAGAATATATGGATACTTGTGTGATTTTATGGTCTATATATCATAGGAATCTAGCATTGTCATGTAAATGCTATTTATTACTTTTTGACTCCATTTTGTTTTGATTGTAGATAACAAATGTTGTTTGACAATCTGTACATTCAGTTCTTTCCAAAGGAAAGTAGTGTTATTTGATTATATCCAAGTTTATATTTAACCATTTATCTTTCACTGGGTATATTGTTTGCTAAAATGGTCTCAACTCAGATTGCTTCTATATTTTGCTCAATATCAATAATATATTTCTTCAAATTAGCTTTAACTTTGCTAAAGGAGTGTCCATGATTTTAAATCCTCAAAACTACCTTACAAAACAAAATTCTATCGTGAGTTTCTAGGCTAGCTCTGAATTATGTATAATGGCATGGATAAGAGTTTGCATGTTATTTCAATGGTTGCACGCGAGATGTATTATATTGTAAAAATTATTATTATTATTATTATTATTATTATTATTATTATTATTATTATTATTATTATATTATTATTATTATTATTATTATTATTATTATTATTATTATTATTATTATTATTATTATATTATATTTTTTTTCTCTTCGTATAGGTCATTTGGAAATAGCCTCTCTATTAGTTAGCGATAAGGCTGTATAATGATTATACCTCCCCAGACCCTGCGTGTTAGTGTGATTTCTAATAGGTGTTGTTATCGTTGTAATTATACTGTATTTCCCTATTTTACTTACAACAAACAAAAGATTTTCCACTTATTGGTTAACACCTTAGCTTATGTTGAAACACCATCTCAAAGTCTCTATGGTGATTTGCACTCACAATTCTTTTTTGTATTGTGAGATCATTTAGTGTAGCCTCATAAACAAGGGTGGTTGAATTAATGTTATAGGGTGATGCTGCCATTTGGTGCATTGGCTTTCAAAAGATGCAGGGGTAAGGCATAACAAATTTTTGAGGTTCTGGATCTGAACCTGTAGCCAGTAGAGTGATAGCCAAGGCAAACTTCCTTTGCTACTGGATCTGAGCGATAGCCAAGGCGAAGCTTTAACAAGAGTGAGGCATGAGGGGGAGCAAGGGAGGTTTTGGATTTGAGCGATAGCGAATGTTATGTGTGACCGTCCACAACTGGTGTGGTGCTAGTGTCACAAGGGGGAGCAAGTGAGGTTTTAGATTTGATGTTGGTGACCCATATCTAGATCTGAAGAGAGAAGCAACCGGTGACACCCATGAGAGATTCGGTAAGCTTGCTAAGACCCAGATCTATTTCCTAAGGCTCATGCGAGCTCTATGGCTGTTCCAACCTCCCTTTCATCAGTAGACTTTCTCGCCCTCTCCATAGAAGCGCTCCTCAGCTCACCGGATGGCAAGAACCTCTATAAACTAGGTTTGATTGGGACAAAATTGACTGACTACCGTAGTGAGGGTGCTTGGCGAAACAAATTACATACTCATCATCATAAGGTTACCCTCAAATATTATCAAAATATGTTAAAGGATGGCTTATTAATGCCTCCGATTGAGCTCTTAAAGGTTAGGGAAATAACTTGGTCGTCGATCTCGGATAGGTTTTTTGGGTCTAAACGACCAGCCTTCCTAGAGGTGAAGGCCTCTGTTATGGCCAGATGGGCCAAAAAAGGGTTGTAAAAAGTGATGTTGCGTGAAGATGGTATGTTATTATTCAAAATTTCTGATGATTCTTGCTTGAATGAGATTGTGAAATAGGGTCTATGACATTTCGACGACCAACCATTGTTTAACAGAAGTGTCAGCCAGGAATGGAGATAGATTAGGGACAGTTCAGTGTTCTCCTCATGTGGGTGACAATTTACCATTGAAGTTTTGGACGGTGGAGGGTTTAAGCTACTTGGCTAGTTTATTAGGGAAGTCGATGTGTATGGACACACAAACCGTCTCCATGGAAAGGATCTGTTATGCAAAGCTCTATATAGAAGTACTGAAGAATGCTCCATTGCTAGATTGCCTTCCTGTTATTCGGCTAGGAGATAATGGAGAGTTGGAGAAAGTTGAAATCCAAATCAGTTATCCATTAAACCCTAGCAACTCAACTGAGAAATGGGTTTCTATAGGTAGAATCTTTCAATCGAGGTGGCATGATGATCGTCTTAATCCTGCTCAATTCAATCCTCTAAAGGAATATATGAGTACTGAAGAACCTACCTCAAATGGGGATGGAGCTATACACATTGATGGTGAAGTCAACCCACAGATTCCTGCTGAAAAAATGGGTCAGGTTGTCGACAATGGTAAGCAATTAGTTGTTTTGAGGACGGAAAATGTTGTTGCAAATACTTTTCAGTCCCAAGGAATTGAAGACTCCTTCAAATCATATTGAGATAACTAAAAATTTTGATCTTAAGGCATCTTTGGATGAACTTGCAAATGTAGAACAGACGATATGGACAATTATAATGCAAATAATGTGGAGAGTCTAGATAGTGGAGTGGAGAGCTTCACCTCACAATATTTGGAGCATTGTCAAATGGATTGGGCCAACATGTTGACTACATTGGCAACTGTAGGGCAAAATGAATATTTTAAGGTTAGGCTGGATTATAAAGCATTAACAGCAATGGTAAACTCTAGTGATAACTATGTGACAAGTCAAGGGACTTTGGTTAACATCTCTCAGAATACAAAAGATCCTAGGGCATAGCATGAATGTTGTCGTGTGATTAAGCAATCAAATATAGGAATTTGAAACATCCAGAGTTCCTGTTGCTCTTGAAGAACCTTCCCTCTTAAATGTGCTAAAAAAATCTCTCTTTCATGTGAGTTCTTCCACATATCATATTTCTCTTAATTTTTTGTTAGTTTCTGAATGCTCATCTGTTAAGCTACTCAGTGTTCATCCCGTTACTATGGAGTAAATCACATTGCCATATGCTTTGTACAAAAATTATTTGTATGAGTGTTGCTTGCGCTACACACAACTGTTATACGATCTTTACTGTAGCAATAGGTTGCAATCCTACTGGCAACTCTCAATGCTAATTTGGTGTTCACGAAATGGGATATTTCCATCATTAAGCTCATTTATCTATCAAAAAGCTTTGAGGATGTTTTGTACTCCTCAATTTCTTTATGTTTGTTCTCGTTTCCTCCTATTTTTAAATCTAGTCAATCTTGTGCTTATGTATAGGATATTGGTGTTTGATGTTGTGCAGATATTGTTATAAAAGACAATTTTTATTTATGATATTGCAAATGAACCGAGTCGACAATTATCTACAACTATGGGTGTGAATTTAAAACTTTCTTGTCTCATTTTACCTCTTCATTAAATTCTCATATCATACATGTGATTCTATCAATCAGGTTCAACATAGGTAAATGTCTCTACAACTTCAAATACTAGAACAAGTGAATTTGTAAATGCGAGAGAGGTGGATAATTAGAACTCACTGCAGAATTTACCTATCAAACTAATACTAATGTCAATTATACCATTCCTTCTGCAAATATTTATGCTTGGTAGTTACACATTTTGGTAGCATGCATAGTTTAGCATTATTTATTCCATTATAGGGGCTCATGTTGGTTCATATTTAGCACCAACAGACAGTTCTGTGTATTATTGTTTTAGTGGCGACTGTTGGCTGCTTGGTCTTATAATAGGTTGTGGTTCTTCATTTCTTTTCCCTTATTTCTCTCAGCACATACATCATTACCCTTTTGCATCATTGTGAATTACATTAGAAATCAACTCAATTTGCATCTTTGTAAATTACATTCATACAGGAATTCTCTTCTAACTAAGAAATAACTTACTGTTTTTGTTACTTTTACTGTAAGAATGTATATAAGTCATAACAAATGTACTATAATTTAAAAATAGAATAAATCATCATATAATGTAATGAATGGACGATCATATATGAGTTTACCGTGCACATATATGAAAGATCACATCTGTCCATTGCTTTTTAATGAATTTTCGGTGCAGATAATTGGAAAGACAACATTTGTCAAAAGCTTTTAACCAAATGCTTTTAAAAACTTTGTATTAAACCATGCGTACACCATTTGTCAAAAGCTCTTAACCAAATGCTTTTTAAAACTTTGTGTTAAACCATGCGTACAACATCTGTCAAAAGCCTTTAATGAGTTTTCCATGCATATATGGAAAAACAGCATCTGTCAAATGCATTTCCCAATTGCTTTTAACACCGTGTGTTATGATAACATCTTTCTCATTTGTTTTTGAACGTTTAAGATACAGAGACTCACTTCTTCTATTGTATCATTTTCCGTGAAACCAATTTCAAACTGAATCCAAGATAATGTCATACATATTAAATGAGCAACTTCCATGTCTTAAAACAAGGAACGCAACAAAATACACAAATCATAACATTGGCATTTTTTAAGTATGATGTGAACGTAATAATGGCTCTGATACTAATTGAAGGATTGCATATGCAGCAGAAAAAAATTGCAATCCTAAATTCATTTATTGCGTATTCAGACTAACAATTAAAATAGGGAAAAAAACAAATACCTGAAATTTATAAGGATTAATCAGCAGTGAACTTCGAAAATAAGAAGTCTATATGCATTCCATACCAAGAAATATGTCCCACTTTCAACACTTGATATGGTTATAGAGGATATTGAAGAACTCTTTCTTCAAGAATGGAACAAAACAAGTTTGTTTCTTTCTTTCTTGTTTTTATTTTAAATGTAGAGAACACAAAACGAGTTCCAAAATTCCTTTCTTCCTTTGTCTCTTCTCTTCGTTATTTCAACGTAACCAAGTAAAAGAGTATGTCTTCTTACTCTCTTCTCTTTGCAAGTTTTTTGACGTTTTTAAAACTTAAAAGAGCAACTTCATCCACTTGTTTCTTAAATGTATAGAAAAATAAGAAAGACTAACCGCACATCTTTTATCTTCGTTTTTGTTCAAAAACATAAAACTTCCATTTTAATTAACTTCTTTTTTAATTATTATTATTTATAAAAGGAAATAAATAAAACTATTTTATTTTATTCATTTATTTCACACAAGAGAGTTTCCAATATTAATTATATTTTCTATGCTATCAAAAAATATAATAATATTCCATATAGATTATTTAATAAATTATCTCATAATAAATTAAATAATCATAAATATGAAATATTACACTCATAAATATATGACCACATAAGTTCATCACTAAGCTGGTAGTAATTAATCCAATTAATTACTAATCAAGGTTAGCGTCTAACAGGGCTCTTCGATGACCGAATAGTGTGAAGTAACAAACTTACAAAGATGGAACTTGGTTAAGGATAATATATTATTACCTTCCATCATTACAACTCCAGATTATCCTAAGGTATGGTTTAATTGTCGAACCCTATTAGATAACCAACTATGTTACATGTCAATCATTAATGATTGGTGAATGACTTAAGAAACTCCTTTCCTTACTTATTGAATCGCCCTGGCCAAGATCTTGAAACAACCATTAAGATCAATGACAATATAGAGCTCAAACTCAATACCTAGAGTCGATGGATCCCATATTGACTCATCACTAATCAGATAGGTACTTAATTATATACAATGTTCATTCAACTAACATTTTTACATACTA
>JANZXP010034133.1:0-12528 GCA_027576715.1 Erythroxylum flavicans
TGTTTTAACTTGTTTTCCTTTTTGACAACTTTCACAAAAGAAATCTTTGTTAAAACTTATCTTTGGTAAACCTCTTATCAAATCATGTCTAACTAATTTGGAAATATGTTAGACATGATTTGATAAGAGGCTTACCAAAGATAAAATCATGTCTAACTAATTTCTATTATGAATTGCTTTTCTACCAGAAAAGCCTAAACCACTTTTATCACCTGGATGTCTATAACTTCCAATCATATCATTCATCCTTTTTGTACTCTCTGTAAATTTTGATAAATATGTTGAAAGAATATTAATTCTTTGTTTTAATTGATTAATATGCTCATATATATCTATAGTTACTTTCTTTTTCATATTGTCTACTTGTTTCTTAAGGTAGACGTTATCTTCTTCTAAGATTATTGTGTTCTTAGAATTTTCAACAAATTTCTTTTTCAACAATCTATATTGTTTTAGAATAGCATGTGAATTTTCTAACAATTCTAAATAGGCATGCTGAAGATCATTAAAATTAGAGATTACCTTATCATCGCTTTCACTTCAGCTACGAAGCATATGTTTGCTTGTTCTGATGATTCTGAGTTGGATTCAGATTTAGACGAATCCAGATCTTCCTATGTTGCCATCATGCCTTTTTTATTTCCTTGACTCTTCTTTTATTTTCTTTTAATCAAGGGGCATTCAGACTTGTAATGTCCTAGTTTATTACACTCATAACATACGATAAAGCTTTTCTCATTCTTTGAATTATCTTTACTAATCTTTTTTAAAGAGGAGTCTTTATTTCCCTTTGTTTTCTTTTTCCAAATCCTTCTAATTTATCTTAAAATGAAGGATAGCTCGTCTTCATCTTCACTTAAATCTTAATCAGATTTACTGACATCATCATTCTTGATTTCTTCAATCTTTAATGCTTTTGAAGACGTGCTTCTATTTTTTTGCATTTTCTGATTCTTTTGGCTAGCCTTTAAAGCAATAGATTTGTCCATTATGGGTTATCTTTTGCATCAAACTCTACTTCATGGATTTTTAGGGAACCAAGCAATTCATCTAGCTTTAGTTTGCTTAAATCCTTGGCCTCGTGTATTGCTATTACTTTGGGCCTCCATCTTTTTGGAAGACTTCTGAGGATATTTCTAACACCATCTTGACTATCGTAGATTCTCCCCAGAGCTAAGTTCATTAATGATTTTTTGGAAGCGTCCAAACATTTAATCAATTGACTCATCATCTTTCATCTTGAATAGCTCATACTGATGAACAAGAATAGCAATCTTAGATTCTTTCACCTAGTTTGTGCCTTCATGTGCAATAGCTAATGTGTCCCACATTTCCTTTGTAGATTCGCATCCATGAACCTTATCATATTCACTTCTACTTAGAGCACAACTTAAAAAGAACTTGGGCATTGAATTTAATTGAACACGAGCTTTCTAATCAGTTGATCATTGCTCATGAGAGATGCTTTTCCCTTCATAGTCTGTTGGAATATATGGACTACTTTTAATGATATCCCAAAGATCAATGTGTGTGGATTCTATGAAGAGTCGCATTCTGTCCTTTCAATAATGATAGTCTTCAGCATTAAATGCAGGAGGTCTTGTGACTGAGGCACCTTTAGCTATAAAAACATATGATTCAACCATGAATCTTTTTCCTCACTTTGTAATAGTGTTTCTTGGAAACTTCACTCTGATACCAACTGAAGTAAATCACTTGTTATTATAGAAATCATGTATAATATGTAAAATAAATAAGAAGGGGGTTGAATTATGTTAAATCGTCTAAAATAATAATCTTTAAAAAAATTCTTGATTTTCTTGAAAGATTCAAATAATTATAAAACAACACACTTATTTTGTTTGAGTAATGCAGCAACGGAAATAATATCTATTCTTCTAACAACAAGAAATTGAAGAGATAAGGGTTAGAGAATATGACACCGCGATTTATACTGGTTCACCCTTAACCTTTAGGCTACTTCCAGTCCTCAGAGTTTATATGAGATTTCACTATCTCTTGCAACTTTATAAGTATTATTTCTCACTTCCAGAGCCTCTTCAAGTCTCTTTCACAAAGTATTCTTTATCTGCTATCTTAGCCCCTTCAAGCTCTAGCCTTCCCTTTCACTTGAAAACATATTGTTTGAGTTTTCTAAACTCACATTACAGGTGTTCTTGATCTCTCATCTTCCTTCTTTTCACTCAAGATATTTTTACAGTATATTTACTTAATCACAGGATTATTTTGTGTAAGTAAAGAGTTGAGAGTTGAAAGTTAAAAGGTTGAAAGCTGTTTTTATCTATGACTACAACTAATATTTATAGTCTAATTCTCTAACGATCTTCTTAAGAAAACTGCTTGTAGAATCTTTAGAGATTAGTTATTAGTTGAGTCCTATAAGCAACTCTAACTAACTAACTAACTGACGTTGTAGATTATTCTTTAATTATATCATCTTGATTTGATTTGTATGCTTCGTCTTATGTCTTCACTTTATCTTATATCTTCCCTTTGTCTTATTTCTTCGCTTTGTCTTATAACTTTGCTTCGTCTTATGACTTCGCTTCGTCTTATGACTTCACTTTGCTTCGTCTTATGACTTCGTTTTAGACATGTGGCTTCATCTGGTCCGTTTTACACTTTGTCTTAGTTAACTCTTGAATATCATCTTGATTTGATGATTAGTACTACTTACATTTATCTGCACACTTAACAAACTCATCAAAACAATTCACACACTTCTTTTATTATTGTTATTTGACTTTCATCAAAATCAATAGAATAAGTGAAGTCTTCTTGACTTACAATTTATACCTGGAAAATGTTAAATGAGTGCATGTACACATTATTGTAACATGTACAATGATCAAATTCATGTGGATTTATACTAATATTATACGTAAGTATGAAATGAAATTTTCTAATTTCTTAATAATATTCCTCATATATGGTATTCCTAGGCTCCAAACCTTAGTATGGGAACAGCATGTTACAATTCTCCTTCCTTAATAAATTTGATCCTCGAAATTCTTATCTGATTGATCAAATTGATGGGGATATTGTTTTTCTCATAATCTCTTCCATTTCCCATATAACTTAATCACTTGACTGTTTTCTTCCAAGTGATTATAGTCGATTGAATCACTAGGTCTTTCAATTTCTTATTTGGATATCTTTCTCTCCTAACTGATTCCTCAATATGTTTTTTATTACTCGCAAGATTTACTTCCTGTGCTGACAATACATCTATCGGATCATACCAATATCTTCTATACCTACTCATGTAACACAGTGTGGATCTAATATATCCTTGTTGGTATGACTAACTTAAGTCAATGGCTCATATGGATCGATACAATTTGGGCTTAGCTACCCTCTTTAATGAACTTTGGCTCAGCCGAGGTGGTACTTTTATAAACACTTTATCTATGTCTCTATATTTTATATCTTCGGTGTTGATCCACCTAACTCATTTATCTTTCTTGAATCACTTAATTTCTATTATAGTTCAATTTCACTTATCAACAGCATCTCGAATCAGTTTTAACCTTTAACCATTTTAGGCCTTATTCATCCCAATATAAAGGCGGATGACTTATTTTGTCGTATAACACCTTATACAATTTCAAATTCAACCTCTCAATTACACAGTGTATAGTCTTACTAAGACTACAGTGACAATGATTGTTACAATTAAATTCAATCAGAACTGTTTGTTGATCTTATGTTCCTAGGAACTAAAAAATATAAGCTCTAAGTATATTTCCAATAGTTAAAACTATTGGCAACTCAATCATTTAGTTACACATTTGATCACTTGCTTCTTCATTCTTGGTCGTTAAATACTACTTCAACATATTCCTGCTAGGATGTATAACATAAGTTACTATTTATGCTTTCTCTAATAATCTCTTTATTTGATCATTGGTATCAGGTGCTACACTGCTATTAGGTTTTCTGCTTAATGCTTCAGATTACAACACTAACTTTACTGGGTAATACTTATTTATGCATCATGATCATCAAGTAATTTTATTTATTGTCTCAGTCTCGTATTCAATTCTTTCAAACTCAATAATTACCTCAAACTTTAATGATCTGTATATATTTATATATATATATATCAAAAATGTTTCACTGTATATATAATGTCTCCAAATTTTCAAAACGATTTTGATTGTAGCAAATTGTAAGTCATGTGCCAAATAATTTAAACTCATGAGACCTCAACTGTCTCAATGCATATATGTAATCACTTTACTATACTGCATTAGATTACATCCTAATATCTGGTATGAAACATCCCTATATATTACATAACCTTCAGATCCAAGTGAAAATATCTAACATCGGTGTTGTAATCAATCAGTGTTTTTAATTCCTTAAAAATTCTTTTCACATTCACTAGTCTATCTGAATGACACATTTTTTTTCTCAAAGTTTCACTTTATTATTACCTCTACTTTATTTGGGTCTACCAATATGCCATGTTCACATAATATATAAACCAACATATTACTTAATCAAGCTAAGATTCACTCTTATTGAACTTGGCATATCATTATTTTTCCTTCATGATAAGTAAGTCTAACCTTAAGTGTCCAAAATGTTCTTCTCAACCTTTCAAATACATTCTATATACCATTTATAATCACAATCACTAATCGATCCAAACAAAATTGGAGCACTTTATTCATTAATGTCATAACTGTTGTCTGGGCACTTGTTAACCCCTACAGGTATCACGATTAACTCGAGTGCCCATAACTAAATTTTGAAATTCTTAAGTAGCTAATTCCTCAAATGAGGTAATGATATCACCTATTTTTCTCAATCTCCCTATTTACTTCTTTTCTCCATTTATTCGATTTCCTCTAATTTCTCATTAACTTATTCTAATGTTTGATTATTCATACTAGTTTCTCCATACATTTCAATTTATTTACAAGTCTTGATTTTCTGAACATAATCGTCAAATCTGACTTGCATCTTCTGAACATATTAGTATAAAATATAGTGTGGACCTAGTGTTACCTTGAATTCAAGAATCCAATCATGTAGTTGGATACTTTATATCATACATAATGCAAGCACTCTCAGTAGCATATTCGACTTCTTATGCCTAAACCTCAATTAGAAATGGAACTCTAATATTCTCTTCTAATTCATTCAATATTCATTCATTCTTAGAAGTAAACCATCTGGTATACTTGACCTAATTCGGTGAAAGTCTTCTTCAAAAGAAGATTTCTTGCTACTATCATCTATATTGTTCATGTAATCTTTATCAATTAAATATATTCATCATTGCTTTCTAGTCATTCTTAATGCCTCAATAAGATCAATCTAAATTATTTATAACATCTCAATAAGATCAATTTCTATCATACTTTACATGATTAGAATACTCTTTACAATAAAGCTCAGTGAAGCAATACACGTATCCATTTACTCTTATACTTTGGTAGTTATCATCAAGATCATTACATCTTATCTAGAGATGTATTTCTGACAATTTACCAGGTAATAACTTATGCTAAGGATATCTTTATCTCAATTAATTCTGGACAACACTTCTCCTTTTATGCCTGTCCACGATTATGGTGTAGCTTCCCATTATCGTGACAAAAGCTCGTGGATTTGACCACAATTGTGGGGACTCTGCCACGATCGTGACATAACCTATTAATCTCAGCCACAATCGTGGGGACTATACCACGATCATGCCCTTCTTCTTTTTCCTCGAATCTATCACACATATTAACTTCATTTACACTCTCAATCTATCCCGAATTGATCTTCTTAAACGCTTTCATGCGTTACTTTGATCCATCTTAAAAATTTTAACTATAAGGATTAAGAACTTAAAAGCATTCATTAAATCAGGGATCTCTTCCTATCTCATATCCAAGTATATGATACATATGTGCTTCATGACATCATTTGTCAAGGTAATCACATTATCCAATATACATTCACAATAACAATTCAACTTAATCTAGGGGACTTTTATTTATCTCATTATCATTTATCACATCTTCCAATTTACATCTTATATATGTATATTCTCAATCAATTCAGAATCATAGAAGCATAGTCATCATGAAGTTCTGATCTCAATTCCACTGACATATTCTTATGCTAAATCATAACTCTTATCACATTAATCAAATAACCATTTCAATTTTAATTTCAACCCTTCTATGTTATAGAAAGAATTTGGTTTTCATTCAACCTTACTTATACACTTTAATTCTTGTCATTTATACTCACATCTCTAGTTTTCTCAATCAATCCATAAAATATATATTCACATCAATATCAGTTCATAGATACACAACCACAACATAATTATGATATTATAATCGATGATACAGCCACAATTATAAATGCTCTGAACCTTTATCTATCATATCAAACCATGTACTATTTTCCATTTCTAGATATCCGTAAAATTCCATTTTCTCATATTCTGACAGAGCACCAATCTTCTCATTAGTTCTAACAACTCAATTCTTAACGAATGCTTATGAGTGTGACTCATGTATATACGACTCAGACTGGGGATCAGTTGCCACTTCATGCTATAACGTGTCTAAAATGCATATACATTGACACATATTTTAAAAAATGCCCATCTAAGATCCTAAGCCTGGGCTCTGATACAAATTTTGTAACACCCCATTCCTATAGGGCATATTTCCGAACACGATAAAGGTATTCAAGAATACACTCTACAAGGGTGGTGTGCTAGGACAGTACGTCAATCTTAACCATTAAAAATTTTTCACTCAGCGCACACTTTTTTAGAAAAACCTCATAATCATTTTGGCCTATTTTATTTATAAACATCACCAATTACAAATGTCATCACAATCTCACACTTGATCAAACATTAAACACATTGTCAGAATTTTAATAATCTTTTGAGCCCATTACAAAACATAAAATATCTTTGAACATAATTGTTATTATAATCAAAATTCATTTATACAATAAATGAAGGTTGTGAAATACAATAATTAGTACTAAATTTATAGAAAATTTATGCAGACACCAACTAATCCTGACCTTTATCTTTTATTTGAACGCAATGGTTAGACGCCAATTTGTCTAACTGGAGATCTCCCTGAGCCTGAAAAAATGTTGCAATATTGGGTTGAGTTTTGCCAACTCAGTGAGTGGACCATCCTTGGTGGCTCGCTCAATCACATAACACATCAATTCATGTAATCATGTAATTCACATCATTTCACTAATTATCATGTTGAATCACATACACTTCATATTCACTTAATTCATATTCCACATTCGGAAATCATTCAGAATATTTATTTCAATCATTTAAATTACACATATCAAATGCATATGCAATGCTCATGCGACTCACTTTCAATTGTTATTATTGTGACCGAATGCCTATAACTATCCAGTATCTATTATAGATATCAGGCTCATTAATAACTGTCCCTTATTCGTTGGAAATACATGGCTCATTTTACAGAGTGAGCTAGAGGCTTTTACCACATTCTGAGTTTTAAGCTTTTTTTAATTTATGAGCTTTAAACTCTTTTTCGGTGGGCTACTTCGGTCATAACAACCTTTATCTTTCATGCATTCATGTAATGAAATACACTACGTTCACATATTTTCAAACAGTCACTAGTGCTTAAATTTTCTCATTCACATTCACATATATTCATCAGATCGATGCCTAACATTCAACAATAAAGTTGAGAATCATTTATTTCAGTCTAATTCACATACAATGAGCAGTTCCTATATTCTCACATTTATCAAACTCTTTGGACTGTTAATGTCTAGAAATGTCTCAATCACATTCACATTAAAAAATAATTCAATACAAAAATTTTAAAACAAAACAAACAATGAAAGTGAGACTATCTAAGTCGACTCACAGTACGCTCAAAATTAGCGTTAGCTTTCATGATCCAGAAACGTCTGGGTGAAAATGTTGAATCTTGTATATCAATTTCATGCAACACACATAGTGCACACATATTATTAAATGCACAATCACATAAACATTTCATTAGACACATATGTGTATGTGTAAGGTATAATGGATGCTTATATTGACAGTCCGGGTATATTTCCTTTGTTCACATCTCATAATCAATTAACATCCTTCAATCATTCTTTAATATCTAATGCACTTTACTTGTTTTCCTAACCTCATTTCTCATCAACTAGGGTCATTCAAGATCTTATTTAAACCTACTTACATCGTATGGAAGCACCCTAGTATTGATTTGTTCATATAACAATCAAAGGACAACTCTTTTCCTCCATAAGCCTGGCCATAATCGTGGTGTGCCTGCCATGATCTTGACAGAAACATTTTGGGGCTGGCCACAATCGTGCTGTAAGGGCCACGGTCGTGCCCTGCATTTTTCTTCCTTCATCCACACGAATTTAACACTTATACAAACATCAATTATACTCCAAATTTTCACGAATTCATACACATTAATGAGATTTTATTCCATGCTAATTGCACAACCCATTTTGTGGCCCCCTGAAATATTTTTGTTAAGTGTGATATTCCAAGGAATTTGAATTTTTGCCTTAGAATGAATGGAGCTGTTAAGCATGATTTAAATAATTATGAGGTCATAATAGAATTATTATTGGAGTTTAATTATTTATGTCAATGTTAGTAGGATTTTATTTGACTAGTTAGTGAAATTAATGCACTAAGAATGAATTAAGGGCATTTTTGGCATGTCACTTAAGTTTAGAGATCATGAAGCATAAAAGTAAGGGCAATGGTGACTTTTAGCACTCATTAAGGGTAAAATGGGAAGAAAAAATCTTAAGGTGGAGAAAAACGTTAATTGAAGGAGAGAATGAAGTGAAAAACGAAAATTGAAGAGAGGGAAGAGAGTGTCCTGGGCGAAGAAGAAAAGAAGAGAAAGCTAAACTAGGTTTCCAATTTTCTTAGTTTTAAAGAGTGATTTTGAAGTTGTTTAAGAAGGGAAAAAGAAAGAGGAAGAGAAGAGCTTCTATTTGAGCTAAACATATCTTTGTTTGGTGAGGATTCAAGGTAACCCTAATTTTAACCCTTTGGATTTTTGGAAGGATTTTAGTTTATGCAGCTTAGAAAATGCATGAGTTTAAGTATTCTAGAATCAATTTTTAGTGAATGTGCTTTTTGAGTTCTCAATTTGGATTCCTTTTAAATTGGGAATTTTGCCAATATTGAAGGAAATCAAGAGGAGAGGCAAGAGGAGCAAGAAGAGAGGCATCTTTGAACAATTGTTAAAAAGGAATTCAAGGTGGGTTACATTTTTATAATTGAATAATAAGCCATTAATTTTTCTTCAAAATCAAGAAAGTAAATGTTTTTCAATTGTATTATAAATCTGCATTTATTGCTCTTTGAATGCTTTGAGAAAGTGTTATATGTTTGGTATGTAAATATTATGTTGACGAGCTATGAAAAGAATGCGAAAATGATACTATGTTTATGAAATCAATTTTCAAAAAAAGTGCCATTTTGGGCAATAAGTTTACAAGTTATGAAATACATGTTATGTGGGTTTGTTCTGGTCCATTCTGTATGTCAAGTACACTTTGACTAAAGGCTTCTCCCGCTTGCCTACCAATGGCATGGACCTCCTTCATGGACTCTCTCATGTTTATGACTACGCAAAACCACAATGTGGGATTGTGTTAGATGGTTCTGTTCACGACTAAGCATGACCATTTTATAGGAATGTGTTAACTCGTTCTCTTTATGGACCTCCCAAGCCATTTTGATGTGCTTATGTGTTGACAATTTTATTGAATGCATGTTTTGGGTTGCTTATAAAGTGTTTTATAAATTAAGAATGTGGAAATATGTGTTTCATGATGTATTGCGAATTTTTCAATGGTTTTCCTGATTACCGGTTATAAAATTGTTACCCATGAGCTTGAAGCTCACCCCCATTTTGTCCCATCTTTAGGCGATGAGCAAGAGATTGAGTGATCGAGCATAAGAGCATTACTCCAGATTATGCTTATTTTGTATTTTAAGTTAGTTTTTGTAAGAAAAGGCTTTAGTTACATTTTGAGCAATTCTACTTTGTGTAAATTGTGTATTTTTAGGTTATGATGTATTGTGACCTGAAATGCCCATTAAAGCTTTGCAAAATTCTTATCTTTTGATGATAATGAAATGTGATTGTGTTTTTGCTCATGACTCTCAAAGTTTGTAGATTGCATTTTCAAGCATTCATAAGGGTCAAAATTTTGTGTTCTGACCTCTAGGGAAAATCTGTATTGATCTAGGCTGAATTAGACAGAGTTGTCATTTTCAAAGTTGTAGACCTTTCTAGCTTTCCAATAATATAAAGTATGAAAATTTTGGAAGTTGGTATTAGGAGATACGATCATTATAATTTTGTAATGTTGTTCAGGATGCATATAGGACAACAATAGTGAAAGATGAGAATTTGTTGTATATGATGAATCAATGAAGTTAAGATTTGGGAGTTTAATGAAATCAATTTGGTAATTGAATGTTTAAGGAGGGAAATTGTGTTAGAAGAAGTGAAATTGGGAAGATTATAACTGAAAGTGATGTTAGAGTGGATGCAGGAATCATTGGTGATGCTTAGAGGGAGCTTGGTATGTTCGGTTATATTATTAGGATCGTCTTAGTCTGGATTGTCTTAGTGTGAATCGTCTTAGTCTGGATCGTCTTAATCGGAATTGTGTTAGTCTGGATCATCTTTGTCTGGATCATCTTATTCTGAATCGTCTTAGACTGGATCATCTTAGTCAGAATCATCTTAGTCTGGATCGTCTTAGGCTGGATCGTCTTAGACTCATTCGTCTGATCCATTTCAGACCTTATTACTTCGTCTGAGACAAAGTTGTCTTATTTTGACCCTCTAGATGGTGAAATCCCTCTTTAAGGTCTTCATGAAAGTTGTAGATCCTCGAAGTCGAAACTGTCCTAAAATGACCAAAATCTGATATGTCTAGTGAAAGTTATGCTAATTGTCCCAAGATAGGTACAATAAGATTGAGGACATAATCAGGTTTGACTCTTTTGGCCATAACTTCATCACCCGATCTCCAAATGAAGTGATTATTCAACTAATAGATTCCTAACATATTTCTCTTCCTCTCTATAAAATTTTGGTATCCATTGGGCTTGATTCAAAAAATATTAATGGAGAGAAAGTGAGGGAAACGACCGAAAGAGCATGAATTGGTCATTTTGCTAAACATACTTCGGTATTTTAATTATATGTTGACTTGTAGAGCTTCGAATAAGACGATTATTGTTTTAAAATAAACTAGAGACATGGAGCTACAATTTTTTTGAAGAAGTCAATTTGTGATTCCACTGTTGGAACTGGTTTTAGCTAGAGAGAATCCATGGAAAGAACCTTATAAGATAATACATTCACGTCTTTCGATATTCTGGATAGTTAGGTTCTGGAAACGGGGTCCAGCAAAACACTTACTACATTTACTCCAATATGTTGATTAAACCGGTGGGTAAGTCGTACAACCACTCTTTGGCTACATCTGCTAAGTTGTGCATTAGTGTTTGTTTTTTAAGTATTTGGCATATGTTTCTTGCACAATAGTTTATTGTTGCTGTATTTTAGGATTCATTTTATATGTTTTCATTTAGTTTGATCTTCATTGTTGTTCTTTTCTGTTTGATGTTAATTTAGGGTAAGAATTGATTATTTTGATGTAGGAATGAAGATTCAGAAACTTTGCAATTAAGCTAGAGACTAAAAGAGAAGAAGAGAAGAGGAAGCATTTTGCTGCAACAATTATGGGAATCATGTCAATTCCCACGATTTTAGGATGTTTAATCCAAGAACATATGCGGGGTTCACTAGTTTTTCTAGACTGTATAAGATAATAAACCCCTATGGATGAAGGAGGATGTGATACCTTTGTGTAGAATAGCCTCCTTGAGTGAAAAATCCAGATTTGGAGTCTTGAGGAAGGTGGAGATTCAAGGATCATCAATCCCAATTGGGAGAAGAGTTACCAACCCCGAAATTTTCAGATTTTGCCAAAGAAGAGAAGGAGTTCTTTTTATTTATTTTTCATTTGTTTTATCTCTTCTAGTCATTGTATGATGGATTATTCAATTGTTGGGGATGTTATGGACACTATGAGTGGCTAATTTATTTTTAGGGATTACTTTTGAACTATCTTGTAAACTCTTGTTTTATTGATTTGAATGAAAGATGTCTTTGATGAATGCTGAATATATTTATACTTTGCAATAGATCGAGATATTGAGTAAGGTAATCTGTGTAGGATCATACAACAAGAGTTGGCATTCTATAGACCTACATTTATTATGTTAATTAATTAGTTGAAAGAGAGATCTTGGCTAATTTAACTGATCACCCATATGATAACTTAATAATTAGTTAAATTGGTAGAGTGATTTGTTAGATTAAGTGTAACCCCCCATTACCCTAGAGTACGTCCCGGAACGCCCGTAGGTCATTCCGACACATATCCCAAGATAACGGA
>JANZXP010034163.1:0-12527 GCA_027576715.1 Erythroxylum flavicans
TATAGAGAAAATTTAATGAATCAAGGTCAATATCCATTTTCAATAACTTATCAAATTAGTTATGCTTTAACTAATTCTCATCATAGTATTGAATTTAAAAATACTGATCGAATCTATTTAGATAAATTATTTAATGATGTAGCTAAAGTAGGAACGAATTTTAGAACAAAGCTAAGACCTTTAGCTGCTATTCAATATCCCATTATACCAAAAAGACATTCATTTTCTGATATACCCAGTTCATCTACACAATCCCCATTACTTAGATCTCAATCATTTAGTAAATCATTTAGGTTTAATAATCCAACCGAAGCAATACAAATTACCGAACATGCAGTAAATCAAACAGCATGTAAATTAGAAAAAAAAGAAAAAAAAATTAATCAATTATCTGAATGTATTCAGAAAACATTATGAGTGTATCCCAACAATTAACTGAATTAATTCAACAACAAAAGGTATTTGAATACAAAATCACGAATCTCGTAATACAGCAAGAAAAGTTAAATAATACAATTCAACAAATATTACAAGAAAATCTTACTGTAATTTATAAACATATAAATCAAGTAGACAATCAATAGAAAACAATCGATCCCCTCATTTGGTATCAGAGCTTAGTAATTCAGCTATTAAAATTGAAGTCAAACCATGGACGATTTAGAAGAAATACCTACGGAATTAATAGCATCCGATGACAATCTAGAGCAAGTAGAAAAACTATACAAATACAATTAAATGATATTATACAATTAAATGATATTATACAATTAGTCAATAGATTAACATTAAAAATTAATACTATGGAGCCAAATATTAGCAGTGAACCCTTAAACGAACATAATTATAATATTACAGGAAAAGAAATCGATAAAGAAGAAATTATTTATGGATATGAATCAGATCATGATATTTATACCAATCATCCAAGTACTAGTGGCTTAAAAGATTCTAAAAAATATATAGAAGCAACTACCGGTGTAAAACGTAAAAAAGATTATCAACTAAATATTTATAGTTGGACACCTGATAATCAAGAAGAATTTTTAAATAAACAAGGCTATTATCGAAAAGGTACTAAAGTCCGAAAATATCCACTCGAATATCATCCAAAACATACATCATTAGGACCCAATGGCATTCTAGATATTGATTGCGTATTAAATCCAGAACAATTAATTTTAGAATGGTCAAATAAAATTCACTTATTATTACAAATAGATAAACCTTTTGGAGAAACTATTAATAAAAATCATTTATGGAATTTTATTACTTATAAAACTAAAGGTATAGTTCAAACATTTTTAACTGATAATGAAGCAGCATTAAAAAATACTACTCAGTATCAAAATGCTGATACAGGTGTTCATACATTTCATATAATAGCAAGTGAAATATACAAAGAATTTTTAGGTAAAGATATAATTTTACATCAACAGGAAGTTTCTCAAGAAACTAGACAACAAGCAATCTGGCATTTAAACAATATGGAACTTTGTGATTTATGTTTCTTAGATCAATATATTTGCGAATTTAACAATATTATTATAAATTAGCAAGAAATGAACAAGAAATGTATATACATGTCTTTATACAAAAATTACCACATCCTATGAATCTAACAATGACAAAACAATTTCAAGAAAAACGAGATCAAAATAAAATTGCTTATAATTTAGGTGGTGCTATCAAAATAACACAAGATATATTAGCGGAACAATGTTTGAAAATTAAATTACGCAAAACATTAAAACTTAAAACTAAGCTATGGTGTTGTGATAGAAATGCTGAAGTACCTCAAAAATATGGATGTCATTCTTCTTATAAGAAAAACTGTAAAAAATATAAATATAGGTACAAACCATATAAATGGAAAAATATCCAAAATATAAAAGGAAAAAACCATATTTTTATCGAAGGAAATTTAGAAGATATAGCTATAGACATAATAAACCAAAACCATTTCGACCAAAACAAAAAGATTGCCCACAAAACAAAAAGAATTGTAGATGTTGGATTTGTAAGGAAGAAGGTCATTATGCAAACAATTGTTTGAATAAACAAAGATCAAAATATCAACCTAAAGTCAATATACTAAATTCTACTTTTGAACAGCAATTAGAACCTATTGAATCAGATTATGATACGAATTCTACTATTTCTTCAATCTATTACTATGAATCACAAAGTCAATCATCTGAATTATCAGTTGAATTCCAATACGACATTTAGTCAAGTAGTAGTTCAGAATAAGAAAATTAATGCTTATATAGATATAGGTGCAACTACTTGTATTGCATCAAAAATAGTGTTAAATACTTGGAAAAAAATTAGAAAAACCTTTACAAATTAGAATAGCTGATGGAAGTTTGAAATATATTTGGTATGTAAGCTATTATAATAATATAATTATTGAAAATTATACTTTTGCTGTCCCTTCCATATATCAACAAGAATCAGGATTACCTTTTATAATTGGAAATAATTTTCTAAAATTATATAATCCCTTTTGTCAGTATTTACATTATATAACATTAAAAACTCCTTATATCAAATCTATTAATCAAAAATATGTTATTCTCAAAATTCTTATTTATCATACTTCTTATTTAAAACAATTATATAAGATAACTGAAAAACTAGATTCTCTTCAAATTTATTTAATGAATAATACTAGTTTCCAACAAGAAATAGAAACGCTATTAGATCAAGTATGTAGTGAAAATCCATTAGATCCTATTAAAAATAAAAATCAAGAATTAATTGAAATCAAACTTAAAAATCCTCATTAAGAAGTAAATGTGAAAAAAAATATACCATATTCTCAAATAGATGTTCAAGAATTTGCTATTGAATGTACAGAATTACTAAATAAAGGATTAATCTCTCATAGTTTTAGCAAACATTCAACCCCAGCTTTTTATGTAAACAACTCAGCTGAACAAAAAAGAGGAAAACGACATATGGTTATTAATTATAAAAAATTAAATGAAGCAACAATAGGTGATGCATATAAATTACCAAGAAAAGATTATATTATTAATAAACTTAAAGGACATCAATGGTTTACTACTTTAGATGCAAAATCAGGATATTGGCAACTTAAATTACATGATAATACAAAAGATTTAACGGCATTTTCCTGTCCTCCACAAAAACATTATCAATGGAATGTATTACCTTTTGGATTAAAACAAGCACCTAGTATTTACCAACGGTTTATAGACAACAATCTTTCTGGATTATAACAATTTACTTTTATATATATTGATGATATAATTATTTATTCTAACCAGGATAAATTTGATCATTTAAAAAAGGTCAAAATTGTATTAGAACGTTGTAAAGACAAAGGAATAATTTTGAGTAAAAAGAAGGCTAAAATTGCTACACAAAATATAGAATACTTAGGGATTGAATTTAATAATGGTTATTTAAAATTACAACCTAATATTTTGATTAAATTATAAGAATTCCCTGATAAACTTAACAATCCAAAACATGTACAACAGTTTTTTGGTCTTTTAAATTATATATATATTATATCTGTATATCTGTGTGTGTTGTATGTGTGTGTGTAGAATTATTAGGGAGTAATTAACAAGTTAATGATTAGTAAATTTGTAAAGAAAGTTTTCGTTGATGAGGAAATGTTTATTTCATCATGTTTTGAATCTGTATAAGAGAGGACATTTATACTAGAAATGAAGAAAAACTATTGGCCAGTGTATACTGGGGTCTGTAATAGAATTGGCATCTAATGCAATTCTGTTACAGTAGAAGCTTCTAGTCATTTGTACAGAGGGAAAGAAATAAAAATGGAATATTTACGTGGCTTTGTGTGCGTGAGTGAGGTAATGAATTATTGGGTCATGGGTTACCCATGGGTGTGGGTTAACCCAGGCCTCTTCACGTAGTCATTTAACACCCCCTTCAAGTCGGAGCCCCGGAAAGATTGACAGATCCGAACTTGGAGATTAGGTCTTCGAACACGCGTGCGGTGAAGGGTTTAGTGAACAAGTCGGCTAGTTGATGTTGGCTTCGTATGTGCTTGAGATTTAAGAACCCTGAGTTCGCCGCATCGTGTATAAGGTGGAGATCTATTTCTAGGTGCTTCGTCCTTTTGTGGAAGACGAGGTTCTTCGATATGTGTATCGCCACCTGATTATCACAGAATAGAGGTATGGGTGTTCTGTTTTCCACTTTAAAAACCTTTAATAATTGAACGATCCACTTTGGTTCACATGTAGTTGAATCTAAACTTCTGTATTCTACCTCCACTGATTATCTACTGATTGTCGTTTGTTTCTTCGTTTTCCATGAGATGGGAGATTTTTCAAGGAACACGCAGAACCCAGTCAACTATCTCCTGCTAAACACACAGCTTGCCCAGTCTGAATATGAGTGAGCGGTGAGTTGTAGGTCTGAATTTGAGCATAGAATAAGTCTTGGTTCTGCATACCTTAAAATATTTGAGAACATGTTTTACGGCTTTCTAGTGAGTTTCACTCGGTGTTTTCATGAACTGACTCAATTGTTGTGTTATGTAGGTAAGGTCTGGTCTTGTGAAGCTCAGGTATTGTAGTCTACCCATGATCCTTCTGTAGATTTCAGGGTCTTCGAGTGGCTTACCTTCATCGATGGTAAGTTTACTTCCTGGATTTATGGGTGTTGTGCATGATTTACAATCCATCATATTTGTTTGTTGTAGAATGTCTCTTACATATTTACCTTAACTGAGGACTGTCCCTTCATCTGACCTTACTATTTTGACTCTTAGGAAGAAATTGGCATATCCTAGGTCTTTGATTGGGAACTTTTCATGTAGGGCATGTTTGATAGCATTTAGATGCTCTTCTTTTTCTCCTGTGATGAGAATGTCATCCACGTAGATGATGATAGCCATAAAGTTATCATCTTGGCCTTTAGTGAATAGGCAATGGTCTGATTTTGCTTTATCAAAAACCAATTCCTTTAGTTTTGTGTTCAGTTCCTTGTGCCGGTGTCTGCCAACCTGTTTGAGTCCATAGATTGACTTTGTTGGCTTGCAAACTTCTCCTGTCTTAGCTTTCTTATAACCCTATGGAGGTAGCATGCAGAGTTCTTCTTCTAGATGGCCATGTAGGTAAACATCGTTTATATCACACTGTAGGATAGGCCATTTCCTAATAGTAGTTATGGCTAGGAATGTCCTTATTGTCATAATTCTGGCCACAGGGGAGAATATCTCTGAATAGTCCACTCCTTCCATTTAGTTGAAGCCCTTAGCTACCAACTTAGATTTTAGTTTCTCAACAGTGCCGTCTAGGTTATATTTTACTTTATACACCCACTTTGATGCTATAGCTCACTTTTCTTTGGGCAGCTTTGTCACAACCCAGGTCTGATTCTCTTCTAAGGCTGTTAGTTGTGCATCCATATAGTCCACCCATTCTTTTGATTTACTTGCTGTCTTATAAGATAAAGGTTCAAAGGTGGTGTACACATTGCTTATGAACTCCTTGTAGCTTGGGGTATGTGTGATCTGGATGTTTGAATCTTTGTCTCCTTTTGTTCTTGCAGGACCTGTGAACTTTAAAGTGATATTATAAGAATTAAGGGCAAAAGTGGGATGATGAGCAAAGACTTGGTGGACATAGTCATCAAGGTATTTTAGTTTAGTGCATGTTCTTTGGCTTTTTCTCACGTAGCTGTTTGTGGTAGTGTCTTGGTTTGCAATGTTGTCGGGTTGTGGTAATGTTTCTATGATTTCTGGTGTATCTTCAGTAGGTTGTATGCTTGATGTCTCTTGCATGTTACTTAATGTCTCTGCATCATCTTCTATCATGTTATAAGGGAACAATGGTATTGGTCTTTGTTCAGGGTCAGTCTGCGTATTGGCAAACGGGAAGATATTTTCATGGAAGGTTACGTCTCTTGAGCTGAAAACATTGTTTGTGCTAAGGTCCATAACTCTGTAGGCTTTGTAGTCTAGCATATATCCAAGGAAAACATACCTCAAAGATCTAGGATCCATTTTTGTCTTATTAGGAGTTTTGTCTAAGGCAAAGCAAAGACACCCGAAAACTTTCAAGTGTTCATAGGTTGGTTTTTTTTAATGTAGTTTCTCATAAGGTGTTTTCCATTGTAAGGTTTTTATTAGGATTCTGTTTAGGAGGTAGGTAGCAATAAGAAGGACTTCTCCCTAATGACATTTGGGCATGCTTACTGTAAATAGTAGGGCTCTTGTTATTTGTAGTAGGTGTTTGTGCTTTATTTCTACTATAACATTTTGTTGTGGGGTATATGGACAACTTTTCTGGTGCACTATTCCCATTTCTGCAAAACACATTTTGCATTCGTGGTTTATGAATTCTCTGCCATTGTCTGTTTGGATCTTTAAGATCTTTGTGTCATATTGTCTTTCGATGGTTTTGATAAACTGTGTTATGGTGGATTGCATTCTATCTTTGTGTTTGAGTAAGAAGGTCCAAGTGGCTCTAGAGAAATCATCCACAATGGTTAGAAAAAATAGTGATCCGTCTAGAATGGGTACTCTATAGGGCCCCCATAAGTCCATATGTAGGAGTTCAAAAGGCTTGGTGGTTTGTATTTTGTGCTTGGGAAATGGTTTTCTGTGTTACTTTGCCATTGGATAGACTTGACAGTATGACAGGTTCTAATTAAAAAACTCAATTTCATTGATGTGTAGTATTTTCTCCTTAGAAACATATCCTAATCTGCTATGCCAAACATCAAAAGAAATAGAGGCACTAAGGGCTACATTCTTAGTTCTGTAGAAGTCTAAGGGATGACCTTTCAAAGTTCTTGAAGGTAGTAAGCTGCTGATGGTTAGCTCATACAATTCACTTCTAACCTTGATAGCTGCTATAACACTATTAGTCCATAGGTCCTGCAAGAACAGATCATTAGATATGAAAATTTCAACAATGTCATTCTGTGTTGTGAGTTTATTGACAGAAAGTAAGTTCTTGAAAAAATTTGGTATGTGCAAACTTCATTGAGAGTAATTTGGTCACCAATAGTAGTCTTGTATATGTGGTTTACTTGTTGCTTTGTGCCATCCGGGAGTGTAACAGGCTCATATATGTTGTTTATTTCATGTTTATGACAGAAATCTAAATCTGTGACCATGTGTGATGATGCTTCTAAGTCGATTAACCACATGCATTCATTTTCTACATTTTGTACGTCAGTGTAATTTGAGCTATTACCTGCAAAATTTGCAAGTTCTCCCAACTTTACCTCTCTCGTGGCTTTCCCTTTAACTACTTTAGATATTTCCTGTTGTATAAAGTTGGCTAGGCCTTGTGGAATTTGGCCACTCCTCTTTGCGTGCTCACCAGATTCTTGTTGTATGTTTGTAGGAGAGTCGATCATGGCTAAGTTGGCCTTGCTCCTCTGGCCGGTCATTTCCTTGTACCATTCAGGCACACCGTGAATCTTGAAGTAAGTTTCCACGGTATGTCCTGTTTTCCCACATTTCTCACAATACTTGTCTTCCTTTTTCGTGAATGATCTCTTGCCACTGTTGTTGTTGTTTCTGCCCCCCTTTCTTGACATTAGAGTTGGATTGTCTCACCATCATTGCTACGTTCAGGTTGTTGTCATTGTTAGCACTTACTGTCTTTTGTCTTTCTACGGTTTGCATCATGGCAAAAGCTCTATTTATCATGGGCAAAGGTTATATTAACATAACTTGGTTCCCATCATGCTCATAATCTTCGTTTAGGCCCATTAGAGATTGCACTAGTTTGTGCGTGTTCTCCTTAGTAGTGATGGCTTTAGCGGCATCATAGGTACATGTGGATGTTGAGCTCGGGCTAGTTAGATCATCCCAAAGTTTGCTTAACTTTGTATAGTATACGGAAATTGAGAGATTACCTTGCTTAAACTGACTGATTTTTCTTTCTATCTGGTACAGCAGTGGTCCGTTGGCTTCACCAAATCTCTCTCTCAGTTTGTCCCAAAGTTTCTTGGTTGTGGAGAATGAAAGGAAGGCATCACCAAGCTCCTTGACCATGGAGTTGAGTGTCCAAGAATTCACCATGGAGTCTGCCCTTCTCTATCTAGTAAGCAGAGCTCTGTCTTTGGTTGCATGCATGTTCCATCTATGAAGGAAAGCTTGTCTTTGGCGCATAGAGCTATCATCATTGATTTGCTCCAGGTTAGGTAGTTGTTTCCATTAAAGAAGGTAGTAACTAGGACAGCTCCGGGGTTTTCAGTGTTTATCATAGAATATTTTTCTAGATCTGGGTTTTGTATGGAATCGGGATTATTGGTATCACTATCAGCTATGTTAGATATTTTCGGTAGGTAAGGTAGGGTAGATCAGACCTTTGGCTCTGATACCATAAAAAGAAAGTTTTCGTTGATGAAGAAATATTTACTTCATCATGTTTTGAATCTGTACAGGAGAGGACTTTTATACTAGAAATGAAGAAAAGCTATTAGCTACCGTATATTGGCGTTTGTAATAGAATTGACATCCAATGCAATTCTATTACAATAGAAGCTTCTAGTCATTTGTACAAAGGGAAAGAAATAAAAATGGAACATGTACGTGGCTTTGTGTGCGTGAGTAAGGGTAATGAATTATTGGGTCATAGGTTACTCATGGGTGTGGGTTAACCTCGGCCTCTTCACATAGTCACTTAACAAAATTATTTATTACATTTATCAAATTTTATGAATGTGTGTGATCCTTGGTTGACGTATTTAAACAGATTTTTTCTTTAGTTTCACATTGATTCTCGTTTACTAATTTTCCTAGTACGTTCGATCAAAATACTACATTTCTAGAACTCTTCTGCTTTCCATCAAAATTCTCCTTTCGATCATGGATTTTAACACGCTATGGCTGCGTTGCTTCTTCTTGAACACTCTTCTAGGCAAGAATTATATCCACGAACTCTTGTTTTCTTATGCAACGTCGTAATCATCAACCGCCTTGTTATTACAGGTACTGTCACCATCAATCACAAACGTCAATCCCAGTTAATCAATCGACACCCACTTGCTCATCAATGACCACAACTCGAGAAATGTATTGCTTTGGATTTCACATCATCAGCTTTGCTGCATGCTCGCTGTTCCTTTTAGTTAATCCAGATAATTAAGATAGATTAATAATAACCCTATCAACTCCATTTCTATATTGTAATCATTTCTGTAGCTAGTTTCCATTCACATTACCTAGAATATATAAAAGTGTAATTAAGCAGGCTTTTACTTTATAATCTTTATTCAAACACCATATCAGAATCATAGTAATATATGTATCAGTCACTATAACCAATTCATAGAGATGATTGTCCTTCACAGCCAGAAAGAAATATGTTATTTGGTTGATTTAATTTGATTGTGTAACATTTAATTGAACACCAAACTTCGATTAACCGTACTATTAGCGTAGCAATAAGTGTACTTCGGACAATTACATAAAAACTGCCTTATTTACCTATGTTTTTAAGCTGACAAAAAGCGAGCTGGGATTGGTACCATATTGATCACTGGCCAGATAATTAAGAACTTTATTAGCTTGAACGTGCATGTATAATCACACATGCACCTACTTGTTAACATATACATTTCGTCTTCGAGCATGCATATTCCAAGGAATGAATGAGGGTGCTTCCATGGCCGACCCATCATGTGGCTTTTCCTTATCTTCCACGCGATAATATTTTGCACATAAAACATGTGACTGAAACAATGTGCGGCTAACAAATTAAGAGCCGTCTCTATATTCCATCGCTGCTTTGGTACTATCAAGGACTCGCCAACAGAAAAACAAAAAAACAAAAGAAGATAAATATGGATCATAAGCTCACAATAATCCAATAAATCAAAGATTATTCAGTATTATGAAAGGAAAAAAAATAAGTAGTATGATGTTATAAATCTACCAATCATTATAAAAAATTATTATTATTTTTTAGAAAGACCATAATTTTTTCTTACTCACAATTGTAATTAATTAAGAGAGAATAGGGTTTATAGAATATGAGCTTGATTGATTTAATAATTTACTATCAATATATAAATACAATGAATATCTAACAAACTAACTAATATTATCTATTCTACAGCAAGTCATTGTTATCAATAATTGAGTAAGTCTATAGTTTCCTATTAACAATCTCTCGCCAAATATTATAAATAAAAAATTTCTCAATATTACGTAAGAGGGATACAAGTGGCATCATCTTATATACATAAGTTGTTGTAAAAATAATTGTTATTCTCAAGAATGAGATTATTTTCTTTTTCATATTCACAATCTCTCACCAAATATTATCATTCGTCTTTTTAACTTTAGTAAACTTGATTGCTAGAGAATAAATATAAGAAAATATTCTTTCCCTTGATTATTCACGCCTGTTAAAAGAAAATTCAAAAGTTAAAACTTGCGTTACATTTCAATCTAAAAATCAGACTTAATCTCGAAAACCTAGACATAGACTTGGGATCAAAGAATTATGACCTATCAAAATTATAGTATATCATTTGGTACCTATTATAGAACTGTGATTCGTTAATCTCGAAAAATGTATGAATGATGATTATAGAGCTATACTTATTTCTTGTACTAAAATGTGGAACTCACCTCGTAATTGACTTGTTAAACCTCCTCTAAATTTGATTATGTAAGTCTTCTAGCAATGCTCGAGACTATATACTAGCAACAAAGCATGTGAAACCATGACCTTTAATTCCAAACTTAGACTTATAAAGACCTACGAGGTCATATTTGAATAACCTTAAAGTACACAGTATGCTAAATCGATATAAGATGAAGCCCATCATAATGGATCAATAAGTCAGAAAAGGTCTGCAAATAAAAAAAATTCCAATCCCAACTGTAAAACACCATCGAAGAACGACATCACTAGATTTGTTACAGGAGCATATCATGAGCACACTTGTGTCAACTTCGATAATCCTTTCACTATAAATATATTGTCAAAAATTTTATCATCAAAGTTCAAGTTTTCACTATCAGAAGCCTATAATGAAATGATATATTTTGTGATTATATTATACGATACATGGAAATGATGAACATGTGTGTGGTAATAAATGCTATTAAGTTTTGTGCCTTTTCATCTAGTTTAACAAATCCAGTGAGAGATTGGTACCAAATGCCCTATTAAAACAACCAGAACATTTAGCGACGAAAATAAATGTCGCTAAACAATAACCAATCTTCGTAAATACTTATTTGCGACGAAACAATGTCGTCGTTGAATCCCGGTAGCAAAACAATATCCGTGACATTTTTCCACAGTCGTCGCCAAAACGTTTTTCCGACACAAATAATTCGTTAGTAAAATATATAATCGACGAGAATAATGAACATTATATATAGTTTTGTGCGAAGTTTCTGTTTCGTAACTAAAAGTTTTTCCCTACTAAACTATATTTGTAAGTAATTATTTTTAGTGACGATTTCATTTTGGTAGCAGAATAGTTTTAGCTACTAATTATCTGTTGTAGGGAAATGTTTTTAGAGACTTTTCTGCAAACGTAGGTAAAAACATTTTGTTATGGTTTTGATTTTGGTAGCTAATAGTTTTTTCTGACGATTTTGTTTTTGTAGCAAAATATTTTTAGCTACTAATATTTGGTTGTAGCAAAAATGTTTTTAAAGACGTTCTTGTATACGTAGCTAATGAATTTTTGTGACGATTTTGTTTTGGTAGCTAATAGTATTTAGTGACAAAATTTAATATTGAATTTAAATATTATTATATTTGTTAAAAATGAATTTATTTTAATTTATTACAATTTTAAGACAGTTTGAAATATGAAAATTATTTATTTTATAATTAATGTTAGTGACATATTTTTAAATAATAATAAATTGAAATAAAATAAATATGAAAAATGGAATTAGTTTATAAAAAAATAATTACAAGTAATACACAAACTAAGACTCTTCATCGTCGTCACTTCAACTGACATATGCTAAGCCTAGTAATTATTTTACCATCTTTTTAAGCTTGTTAACTTCTTTTACATTACGATTTAACTTGTCTTCAGTACATTGTAACTGATCTTCCGTACATTGTAATTTAGTTTTCAGTGTCTGGTGCTCCTCTTGAACCGTCATGACATATGCTGGTCGTAACGAAGAGGCATCAATAGGTCTAGGGCCATACTTAAGACCTTTTATATGGCCCGATTGTGTACCAAAGACATTGTTGCAAATGTCATTGACATTGGGCTGATTCCCCTTAGCCAATGACATCTGCAACAACTCTTGCATCTTGTCCTACAATTTAAAGTAGAAAATCCAGTTAACTAAAAAATTATTACTTACTATTACATAGAAAAATAAAATTTAATATTAATTTATTTGTACTTACATAATTACTTTGTGCCTCTTCTGACGTCTAGCTTTGATCTTCTTTGTAGTATGTGTGCTTGTACAATGTGATAGTATCACACTCTTGCCCTTGGAGTTGTGTTTGACTCTATAATATGAATTTAAAAAATTATAACCAATTAGAATTTATTGTATT
>JANZXP010034183.1:0-12526 GCA_027576715.1 Erythroxylum flavicans
CATTTATACTTAGACTTATTAATGTCAATTAAAAATTGTAAAAGCAACTTATATATTTAAGAACAAAATATAGAATGGTGTATATAATATTATGGTTTGTTAGAAATGAAAAGAAGATTCAAAGCTTTAAATAAGAAATTTTTTTTCAAAGAAGTTATATCCTTCAACTTGATCCTTATGTTATGAATATATCCTTCAACTTGATCATCATGTTATGAATAAATGTGTATGAAATGAACAATTGTATAAGATATGTTATTCATTATTTGGCAATTATGTAAATCATATCATACCCTTCAACTTGATCCTTATGTTTGAAACTTTACATTGAAATTGTTAGAAATGGAAATTGTTTTATGAATGTTTTGTGATTATTGGAAATGAAAATTGTTTAAGAATTTTTTGTGATTATTGGAAACATAAATTGTTGAAAATGAAAATTATTTTATGAATGTTTTGTGATAGTTGAAAATGGAAATTGATATATTAATATTTTGTGATTATTAGAATTGAGAATTGTTGGAAATTGTTGGAAATGAAAATTATTTTATGAATGTTTTGTGATTGTTGGAAATGAAAATTGTTGGAAATGAAAATTGTTATATGAATGTTTTGTGATTATTGGAAATGAGAATTATTGGAAATAGAAATTGTTTTATGAATGTTTTGTGATTGTTGGAAATGAAAATTGTTTTATGAATATTTTGAGATTGTTGGAAATGAGAATTGTTGGAAATGAAAATTGTTTTATGAATGTTTTGTGATTGTTGGAAATGAAAATTGTTTTATGAATGTTTTGTGATTGTTGGAAATGGAAATTAATATATGAATGTTTTGTGATTATTGGAAATGGGAATTGTTGGAAATGGAAATTATTTTATGAATGTTTTGTGATTGTTGGAAATGAAAATTGTTATATGAATATCTTGTGATTATTGGAAATGAGAATTGTTGGAAATTATTTTATGAATGTTTTATGATTGTTGGAAATGGAAATTATTTTATGAATGTTTTGTGATTGTTAGAAATGAGAATTGTTGAAAATGAAAAATTTTTAATGAATGTTTTGTGATTGTTGGAAATGAAAATTGTTATATGTGATTATTGGAAGTGGGAATTGTTGGAAACTGATGGAAATGGACATTGTTTTATGAATGCTTTGTAATTGTTAGAAATAGAAATTGTTGGAAGTGGAGATTGTTATAAAAATGTTTTGTGATTATTAGAAATGGGAATTGTTGGAAATTATTTTATGATTGTTGGAAATGAAAATTGTTATATGAATGTTTTGTACTTATTGGAAATGGGAATTTTTGGAACTTGTTGAAAATGGAGATTATTTTATGAATGTTTTGTGATTATTGGAAATGAAAATTGTTATATGAATATTTTGTGATTATTGGAAATGAGAATTGTTGGAAATTGTTAGAAATTGAAGTTGTTTTATGAATGTTTTGTGATTATTGGAAATGAAAATTGTTTATGTATGTTTTGTGATTATTGGAAATGAAAAGTGTTTATGTATGTTTTGTGTAATTATATGCGTTGAATAATTGAATTTTTAGTTTTTGACTTATAATAAATTGTGATCTATGAAATTGAATTGTGTGTAATGTAGTCATACAAAATGAGTTATATTATATAAGATGTATGCATATTATGTAATGAAATTATGTGTTGTGTATTTTGATATATGCATTCATTTATTTTTACAGATAAATGGAAGGAAGTTTAAGTACTTCCTTTTAACCCACGTCAGGAAGATACAATGATCCAGCTTGGGCTCATGCTACGTTGGTTCCTAGTATAAGGAGTCATACTATTTGCTTGTTTTGTAATAAGCATTTGAAAGGTGGAGGAATCATTTGATTAAAAAAACATTTAGCTGGGGTTCATGGAGATGTGAAACCCTGTAAAAAAGTAAGCCATGATGTGAAGTGACAGATGAAAACACTGCTTGATGAATATGAACATGAGAGAGAGAGAATGGAAAGGTTGAATTTTGAAATTGGTAGTGGAAGTTCGTTTTCTAGTTTTCATGGTGATTATGGAAATGTTGAAGGTGGTAGTGGTAGTGGTAGTGGAAGTGGTGTTAGTGGTACTGGTAGTGTTCCATCTTAGGCTTAAGAAAAAGTACCTAAACCTGATGTGAGGAAGAGAAGAAGGCAGGTGACTAGTTTCTTTGCACCATGAATAACTCCTGGAGCCAACCTTCAATTCGTAGTACAATGCAATCAAGAGATGTGGCTCACAATATCGATATGACAGTAGCTAGATGGTGGTATGATACAGGTTTGTCATTTAATGCTTCTCAATCTTATTTTTATCAACCTATGATGGATGCAATAGCCTCTTATGGTTCGGGATACAAAGGTCTTTCAATTGATGACTTAAGAGGTAAACTTTTGAGTTGTTCTGTTTCTAAAATCAGAAGTTATTTGGCTAAAAGAAGAGTGAATTGTGGTACTTATGAATGTTCAATCACGTGTGATGGTTGGAAAAATAGGAGACAAGAGCCTATTATTAATTTTTCGGTTTATTTTATAAACAGTTCTATGTTTTCGAAATCTATTGATGCATCTGGTCTTATTAGAAATACTAAGACTTTGTTTGGGATATTTGATGAAGTTGTGAATGAAGTAAGGCCAGAAAGCATTGTTCAGTTTATTACTGACAATGATTCCGCTTGTAAAGCAGTAGGAAAAAGGTTGGACTCCTTGTGTTGCACATTGCATTGACCTAATGCTAGAGAATATAGGGGATCCTAAGTATTTTCCTGTTATTGATGAGACTATGCAGAAAGCTAAAAAGGTGACAAAGTTCATTTATAATCGTGTATGAGTATTGAATTTGACGAGAAAGGAATTTACCAATGGTAGGAATTTGTATCGTCTCGTTATGACAAGATTTGCAAAAAATTTCTTATCACTTCAGTCTTTTGTTTCGATGAAGAAAGAGATAAGAAAAATATTTAAAAGTGATAAGTGGATTGCATCTCAGTATGCTAGGTTTAATGCTGGAGTGGAGGTTTATAATATTATAATGGAAGATAAAGAATTTTGGTCTTAATGTCAATTTGTTATTCGAGTTTGTGAGCCTTTGGTGAGGGTACTTCGCTTGGCTGATAGTGAAGAAAAGACAACAATGGGCTATATTTTTGATGCCATGGAGAGAGCGACGGAAGCAATCAAGGCTAATCTGAAACGTAGACCTTCTTTGTACACACCATATTATTCAATCATTAATGAGAGAAGGGAAATATAACTCTCTTCTCTGTTGTTTGCATCTGGCATTTTTGAATCATAGTGTTTATTTTAGACTGGATCTTAGCAAGCAAGCTAAAGTTAATAGAGGAATGCTTTTAACTATTACAACAATTGTTAATATTGACGCGATGGAAGATCTGTTAAGCTCACAAATGGAGCTTTATAAGTTGTCTTATAGAGATTTTGGAATGTCAATTGCTATTTGACAAAGAGGAAAACTTTCTCCAAGCATTAGTTATTTCCTTTTTCTTATTTGTTGAAAATTAATTATCAACTTATTTTGTTTATAATGCTACTTTTGTTATCTTATAACTTACAGTTTTTGGTGGGATTAATTCGAAAATGGTGTTCTAGAATTGAAAGGTTTACAATTTGGATTTTAAGTCAATGTGTGAGTCCAACAGGCTATGAACGAAACTGAAGCACATTTAAATTTATCCACTCTGAAAATAGGAATAGATTGGAGCATAAGAGGTTGATTGACTTGATTTTTGTTCATTACAATTTAAAGCTTTGGGGTATGTTATTATCATTATTAATTTCGATATAACTTCTTATAATTTTCTAATAATTAAATTTTATTGTTTACTAGGAGTCTTAATAGTACAAATAGTTCAACTGATCTAATTTCCATTGATAATATCGATCTTTTGACAGATTGAGTTTTTAAAGAACCGAATTTGATAGATGTCAATGACTTAGAATTTGGTGCATGTCATTTGGTGCATTAAATTTGAATGATAATGATGATAAAACTCCTCTCAATGATGAGGATTTTTTACCAAATGATAACTGGGGTTAGTACAGTTATAGCGGGTATCCTTCCGTTAATGATTGAATTTCGTTCCAGGTTATTTTTTCCTCTTCTTTTAATTTTACTTATATTTGATGTTTATCAGTTTATATTAAATTCTATATATGTAATGTAATTGTAAATGTTTCTGTTTCAGGTGTAACTTCAACTTGATTGTTTCCTCTTCATGAATTCTTTTCGTAAATTGTAATAGTTAAGGATATTTATTGTTCTTTTTATTAGATGTTTTGATGTAAGTATTATTTATTAAAATGATGAAATTGTATTATTGTAATATTTTAAATACTTTGTATTATTCTTATATTTATATTTATATTATGATGATTGTCTTTTTTTTATTTAATTGTGGTTATTATTTATTATTATTTCATATTAATTGTGATTATTATTTATTATTATGATTTTTGAAAACATGGCTGATATAAACTTGTAAAGTATACATTATACAATTGTACAATATACCAATGGACTATTTTACAAATTTTAAAAAATTTCAGGGACTATTTCATAAATTTAAAAAATTACCTGAAACGGTATCCGGTATTGACCGGTACCGATACAGTACCATACTAGAACCCAATCCGGTAGGATATTCGCAACTTTGCCATAATGTGTACTCTATTATTAAATTTATAAAAAGAAGTAATATCTCCTCTGTAGCTTATATCGATCTTGTCATTGGCAACCAAATAACAGCCATTCCTCTATGCTACCTCATTGTCTACAATATCTTCTTCTTATTTGAATTCGAGGACTTAAAGCTTATAATGACGGATATTTATCAATAATAATAGAAATGATAGATTTCCTTAAAAAATAGATATATGTTTTCATAATCCATCTCATTAAAAGAGTCCAATAAGTTGCAACTTGTTATTCACAATAATGAGGATTACAATTCACTATGCTTACTTTATTCTTGTAGTTGAAGTATTTTTCAGAAATTACATATTTAACATAACATTATACCTAAAAAAAATACATTTCATCAAACTTTGAAATACAAGCAGAAGAATTTGTCATTTGATTGAAAAAACAAAAATTAATTTATGTAGAAGTTAATGTGTGTATATACTATGAATGCTTATAGCATTTAGAAAATTAGACTATTTACTTAATACTCATTTACCCTTAGATTTTGTATATATTTTTCGATTATTGCATAAGATACTTTTCTTTTCATTGTTACTATTATTTAATTACTTTTAGTGATAGAAACTTTGAATAATTTGAATGAGTTGAATGATAATGTGAAGATAAATGAAAAAGATGAATATATAATGGTGTGTTTAATCTCACTACTACCTTTTTCAAATTTAATTGGAAGAATATTAATACATGCCTTTAAGCAAAAACCAATAGAGTATAATGAAGTCCAATTGAAAACAAATATAGTAAATTGAGGTTAAATTGAATGATTTCAATAATTTACTCAAGAAATTAGAATCATTTATAACTCCTTTGCTAATAAACTAACGTTACAAATGCTTATTGGGACAATCTATTTAAGGTAAAATATCGATTTTCTTATTAATATATTATATTATATTTCTTGGTAATGTAAAATATTTCATCATTATAGATGTATAAAATAGCTTACAAATTCAAGAAGAAAGGATAAGGAGAATTTTCACATTTTGTCATTTTTTTGGAGATATTACTATAACTAGTTTGAGTACACATATATCAACTAAATCTCCATTAAACTTAGAATTGAGGTAGACAAAGTTTCTTCCTTTAACGAAAAAAAGATCAAGTTGCAAGTTCTCTTTAAAAAAAAAACCTCCTAGAAAAAGGCAAAAATTATATACCCTAGCATTTTAGAAAATATCTTGGTTATAATTAGTGAACAGTCAAATAGAAAGAATGATTTGCTAATATAATCAATTAGAGATAATAGATTTGAAGTTTCACCAATCAATCAAAATATTAATACAATGAAGAAATGTTTGAATTCTTTATATGAACTGGGTATTGAGGGTATGCAATATGGAAAAACAATAAAATTTTTACATAATTCTCCGATTTATAGGGAAATCTTATGAACATAACAATTGTAAGGAAGTTAAATTAGATTATATCTTTTTAGGCTCTTTTTATATTAAGACTATTATATGGTTTGAACATTTTAAGTATATATTTTATATGGATCCTTTGACTGAACGTTTAATATGAATTTATTATATTTATGTTATTTTTTTGGTCTTCGAGAATAGTTTTAGCATTAATTTAATCTTTACAATTATTAATGTTAATATTGGATATACATAGCCTCATTATCATATTTTTTAATTAGATTTAAATATCAAAACGATCAAGACAATATTGATTTTTTAAGTTGTGAAAGAGTACGAAGATTTTCATTTGCGTAAGCAACCATGTAGAATATCTACTTTATTAGGTCATGATTAGGTATTGAAACTTTTGAATGAGAATCCTCTAAGGATTTATAAAAACTCAAGAATGAGAAAGACAATATTTTTGAGCTTATATGATGATTTAAAAAGTTTATAAAACTTGAAGTTAATTAGTCACTTAATTGTCAAGGAGCAAGTTATAATTTTTTTAAAAAATGATGAATAGTGAAAAAACTAAATTCAATGTAGAGTTCTTTCAAAAATCAACCCAGACAATTTCAAAGTATTTTACTAAGTTTTATATGCTATTAAACGTCTTGTAAAAAGTCATTACTTCACCATTTTTTATCAATACACCTCTTGACACTTAACATAATTCAAAATACTATCCTTATGTTCATGTACATTCGAATACTATATATTCTTATTTTTATTATACCTTTTTATTTAATTAATTGTTTTAATAATATATTTTTATTTTGTAGGATTGTATAGGACCAATAGATGGTACATATATTGATGTACATATTCTAATAGATGAATAAATACTATATAGGAGAAAAATGATCCAATCCAAAATGTTACGAGTTATTTCTTATTTAACATGTGCTCTATAAATATAATAGTTGGATAACAAAGTAATGCAAATGGATATTGAGTTCTTTTAGAAACATAATAAATCTAATGAGCGAATTTCCTACGTCTCTATAAGATATTATATTATTTTAAATAAAATATTATTTATGATTAATTTTATTATCCTTTTGTTATTATTATGTTCTTTAAATGTTTATATAAGTTCTATTTAGTTGAATTAGGTTACACTAATATGCCTAAATTTCTTTCATCATATTATGATGAAAAATATCATTTTTATAGGATTATAAAGGAAGAAGTAGACTTTAAGGTGCACAAGAATTGTTTAACTATAGATCTTCATTGAGAAATGTTATTGGAAGATGTATTTGCCTTCAAAAAGCAAGATTCATAAAAGATATGATTTCTTGGAATTGTGGTCTTATTCATTTTTGAATAGGTATACTTTTAGACATGACTATTTATGATATGAAGAAGAAAAAATATATTGTTATTGTTTATTGAGTGATACTTAATTTTATTGAAATGTATGGACAAATAAATAAATTATTTGACAGTTATACTGAAAATGAAGAATAAATTATGAAAACTGTAAATAAAAACTTAAATTCTCAAGTGGAGTGCGATATCACTTTTAAGTATGTCACAAAAGCGGAAAAAATTTCTAGACAAATGTAGAATAATTATATCAATAAAAGCTCTAATTAATTGATAATTCTTTCTAGAAGTGATATTATTATTATACTTTAAATCATTGTAGCATGATAAACATCTTCAATTATTTAATTAGAATGAGTTAGTCTAATTGTTGTTTATATAATTGTTTAACTAGAATAAGTTAATGTAATTTTTTTGTATATTGAAACTTTATTATGTACAATTGTTGCATACATTTCTTTAATTATACTAAATATCTGTACCTTTTTATTTTTAATAATTATGATAATTAGTTAATTTAAGAATGGAATTTGATATGTTAAGAAGTGCTAAGTTAAAGTTTAGTATTAGCATCTAATAACATAATAAGAATAAATAAAATATGATGATAAAACTGAACCTGTTTTCATTCTTAATTTTTCATTATAAATGTCAATCAAATAGTTTTATTTTTAACTAAAAATATAAACTAAAAATAAGAAACAGAAATAAAAAATTATAATAAAAAAATTCGTAGACTCAAGCAGAAGACAAGTTAAAACTACAAGAAAAGAAAGGAATATATGTGGACAAAAGAATATCAAATTGGGAGGAAGGAGTAAAGCTAGAAATTGATTGTTTGCCTCAAGATTAGGGATGGCAATGGCAAGGTCTGGCCTAGGCCTAGGGTTGCCAAGCCAGGGCCCTGGCCCTAGGGGGAAGGCCGGTCTGGCTTGATTTTTTATTTTTATTTTTAAAAAATTCAAAACGACCTTTTTTCCAAAATGACGTCATTTTACCTATGCCCCTTCGAGCTTTTGGCTGGACCAGGCTTGGGCAGTCCGAACCTAAGGCCTGACCCAATTTCCAGGCCTACTTATGATTAGATGAAGATTGCTTTAGAGATCACTATAGCATGGTTGAATGTATAATAGTCTACCTTTATAGCTCACTTTAGAAGATGGTTAAGGTAGCTTACTTTCAAGTGATTGACTATTTCCCTTTTTTTCTTTATTCTACTTAGTTTCCTTTTCTTATAATAACTTTTATTTGGTTCTATACATAAAATTCAGTTTAAGATATTTCATAAAATTGGGATGTAATTATACTGAGAGTGCTAGATTTGTTTGCTAAACAAGGCCTAATTTATATATTTGAGCAAATTTGTTCTTTCAATTCATAAAAAGAAAATATTTACTTAACAATTTTTATAGTCATCGTAAATCAATCAAACTAATCATCTATACAATTGATATTTCGAATCAAATTACAAAGGGAATGTATAAAAAATATTGTATTTGAACTTTTATAATTATAGTTTTGCTTACTATATAAGCAATATACCTGTAGAATTAATTAATAATGGAAACTATTTTAACATTTCTAACCTATTTTATTGAGCCTCATCATTTTGATATTCCTTATATTGTCATTAAGGTAGCTTTATATTTTTTATTGGAAAATTCCTTTTAGACCTTAATATTTTTATTTAAACATAGGTTACTTAACTTTTACTAATTGGATCAAACGCCCAATTGATGGAACCCTTAACTTATCAAGTTTTTGTTAGTTAAATCTTGACATATATAGTTTTATTTTTTTCCCCTTTTTATCAATCTCATTAGTGCCAACCTAGAGCCCGTATGGAACTTATGGGACCCATTCTCTAAACTAAACTTGAAAACTTTATCACCTTCAACTATACCCCTAATTCCATTATCTTCATCACGTATCTAATTCATCTCTATCATCTTCGTCTAAATTTGGGTATTTTAATAAAATCTAACTTGATCTATGTATATGACATTTCATTTAATTTTTTTTGCCTATGAATTTGAGAGTTTGAATAAAATCTAAGTAAGTTATTCAAAATTGAAATCAATAGTCTTTCTTTGGCAAAAGGGGAAATTTTATTCAAAATATTTGTACAAAAGTTTAACTTAGATTTAAGCGTTTGATAGTACTAAAAAGGAACTATAATGTTTTAAATTCTATTTAAATCCCAAATTAATTAAACTCTAAATTCTCATATGGGTTTTTATCTAATTTAGATTACTTGGTGTTTTTTAATTATCTTTTGTGGGTTTTACTTGACATCTTAATCAAAAAAAGAGGCCACTAACACTATGTTTGATGGTTTTGATAAAATTAATTAAAAGATAATTATATCCTTTTCTTTGTGACCTTGTCGACACTTGATCTAAAGAGTGATAAAAGGCTATACAAAGCAATACTCAATAAATGTTGTCGTTTAATTACCGCATTGCTTTGTCCTTCTTTTGGACATATTCTTAACCACTATATCAATCGACTTCATCTTTGGTACCTTAAATTTAAGCAACATCAAGCTTCTTGACAATGTTCACTTAAACAATAGGAGTTTGTTGGAAAATGTTTCAAATTTGAAAGTTATCAAAAATGTCTTAAATTTGATCTTTAGTCAATTGGTTTTTTAGTTCCTTAATTCTATATTTTATAGTTTATTTTAACCAATAATTTAGTCAAGTTATTTCTATATAATGCCTATTTAAAGGCATGTTAAGTACTTCAATAAGTTGATTCTCTACAAATTTAAACTCAAAGACTTATGTTTTCTAGATTTCTTTATCAATTCTATAGTTTTTAACTCTTTAAGTTTACACTCTAACTAACATTATGGTATCAGAGTCAGGATCTTTTATAATTGGGTGTAAAACTCATGGAAACCAATGGCAATGCTATGAGCATTTCTTAATGAAAAATTCCTATCTTCAAAGGTGAATGCTTTGAATTTTGGAGTATCAAAATAAATACTTTGTTCAAGTATCAAAATTTGTAAGACTTAGTTAAAAATGGGCATCTTGATCTAGATGAAGGGGCTAGTTTAAAGGAGAAAAAAAAGGACTCTAAAGCATTATTCTTCATTCAATAAGTTGTTCATGAGTCGTTTTTCTCAAAAATTGTGACAAGATCTATTTCAAAAGATGCTTGGAAGACTTTGCAAACAACATTGTAAGGCTCCTTAAGCGTAATTATGGTGAAACTATAGTCTCTTTGTGTGATTATAAAACATTACATATGAATGATGGAGAATTAATCTAAGATTTCTTTTCTCAAATGTCTATAATTTCCTATCAAATGAAGTCTTATAGAGAATAAATTAATTGATTAGACCATAGTTACAAAATGTTAAGGAGGTTGACACAAAATTTAATTACATAGTTACAGCTATTGAAAAGTCCAAACACTTAATAATATATGATTTTATGAAATGATGGGATCTTTGCAATCTTATGAATCAAGGTTCAATATAACAAAGTAAAAGAAGGAAAAATATTTCATCTAAAATGTGAATATGGATAAAATGTGTCAGACTAGATGAGCACGAGACTCATAACACGAGCTCAAGCTTGATCAGTCTTGAACAGCCCAAATGCTAAGTCTAATTAATTTTTTAAAAATTTCATTTAATGTCATTTTAAAAACTATGTAGTTTTCCCCCTAATCAATGCCATTTATACTTTATGCATTTAGGTTTTGTGTTAAGCCTAATTGTAGAGCCTAAGCTCGAGTTTGATTGAAACCTAAAATTTATAAAAAAACTTTGAGTTTTTCTCAAAGCTTGGTCAACTTGAGTAGGGTTTCAAGTCTAGCTGAGCATAAATACCACCCTTGAAGGTGAGAGGTCTAATAAGAAAATTAAGGAATAAAAGTAGAAACTAGTAAAGAACTTGGTAGAGGATATGGTATAGGAGGATTTCATGCAAGAGGTGGTTATGGAGGAGGACAAGGTGATTTACGTACAAATCAAATAGAGTTAATTAAAATGTAAAGAAATATTTGCTCAATGTAATTACTGCAAGCAATTTGGGCATATAAAAGCTAAATGTTGGAAGTTATCAAAGCAAGCAACTTATGTAGAATAAGAGGAGGAAGAGATCAAATTACTCGTGGGCTATCATGATTAAACAACAAATTTTAACATTATTTGGTTTATAGTGAGTGAGTGATTTAATCATATAACATGGATAAAGTCATTTCTTAAGGAGCTTGAGGAGTCATACACAATTAAGGTGAGACTAAAAAATGAAAAACAAATACAAGTTGAAGGTAGAGATTCTATAGCTATGCATAGTGGTCATAATAATGTAAAGCTCATTTATAATATCTATTTTATTCCTAGTTTATATCAAAACTAATTCAGTATTGGACAACTTATTACTAGTGGGCATTCAATTTTGTTTGATGATGTCTTTTTGTGTGATTAGAGATTAGAAGTCAAATCTATTTATAACTAATTTTATAATTACATCAAACAAATTATTCCCAATTGAACTTTCTAATATTGAAAATCATGCTCTTATTGTCAAAGAAACTAATGATTCTCGATTATGAAACTTACTATAGATGCATTTAAATGTAAAAGTTTTAAAATTTTTAAGTCAAAAGGAAATGGTTTAGGGTTACCTAGAATCGATTATTTAGATATATGTGAAGGGTACATATATGTGACATAATGGAAAAAGCCACTTCATTCAGGTTAGTTAAGAAGAGCATTTAGTTGTCTTGAGATCATATATGCTAACATGTGAGGTCATGTGCAAGTAAAATTATTTAGTGGGAGTAGATATTTTTATTGTCATAAATGATTATATGTAACATCCCGTTTCCAGAGAACGGGTCGGACCAGAGAAACGGGTCCAAGTGGGGTAAATCAATGCATCTCATGCTCATGCATTTGTGAATAGTGATATGTGCTCGTAAGAATTTATTGTACGTGCGTTCATGACAATTGTCCCGGTATAAGTGTGAATAAATGAGGGATTTTTGTAAATATGTCTTGTGAGTGATAAATGGAATCGGAGAGGTTCATAGTG
>JANZXP010034230.1:0-12523 GCA_027576715.1 Erythroxylum flavicans
AAGGTGCCTTACCACCACGAGCTGTTTTGCCCACCTAAGGTCCGCAGTAATACTACCAAGGGGTTGGTTTGTCCACGAAAGGTGTGCCACCTAGCTATTTTTTGAACCGATGGTGCCTAGCAACTGTGCAAGTGGGCTATTTTGCCCACCAAAGGTGTGCCAATAGGTTGTTTTGCCTATTAAAGGTTAGGTTGTTTTTCCCACCAAAGTGCCTAGTGATGGAGTCAAAACGGTGTTTTGTCCACCGAAGGTGGCTAACGACCATCCCAACGTATTGTTTTGCCCACCAAAGGTGTGCCAAGGGGGTTGTGTTTCCCATCAATGGTGCCCAACGGATAGTTTTTCCTACCGAAGATGCCTAGCGACCATGCCAATGAGCTGTTTATCCCACCGAAGGTGGCTAGCTACCATGCCAATGTGATATTTTGCCCACCAAAGGTGTGTCAACAGGCTATGTTTCCCACTGAGGGTGCCTAACGGACTGTATTTCCCACCGAAGATGCCTAGCAACCGTACCACAAGGCTATTTTACCCAACGAAGAGGGCTAGCGAGTGTGCCAACGTGTTGTGTTTCCCACTGAAGGTGCCCAACGAGTCATTTTTCGCATAAAAGATGCTTAGCGACCATGCCAACGGGCTTTATTTCACATTGAAGGTGTGCCAAAGGGTTGTGTTTCCACTGAAGGTGCCCAATAGGTTGTTTTTCCCACCGAAGGTGACTAGGCAGTTGTGCGAACGAGCTATTTTGCCTACTAAATACGCTTGGCGACTGTGCCAATTGTCTATTTTGCCCACTGAAGTTGCCTAGCAGCTATGCCAACATGTTGTTTTCCCACCAAAGGTGCCTAATGACTATGCCAACGTGTTGTTTTGCCCACCGAAGGTCTCGAGTGACTGTGCCATTGGGTTGTTTTTCCTACCAAAGGTGCATAGTGACCATGCCAAAGAGCTTTTTTCCAACCGATGGTGCCTATTGACCATGCAAACGAGCCTTTTTTCCCAACGAAGGTGCTTAGTGACCATGCTAATGGATTGTTTTGCCCACCGAAGATGCCCAAAGACCTTTTCAGCAGGCTGTATTTCCCACCGGAGGTGTCCAATAGACTGATTTGCCCACCGAAGGTGTCTAGCCACTATGACAACGGGTTGTGCTGCCCATCAGAGGTGTGCCAACATGCAGTTTTTTCCAATAAAGGCACCTAGTGACCATGCCAACGGGCTGTGTTTCCCACCGATGGTGCCAAACGAATATGCCAATGGGCTATTTTTACCACCAAAGTTACGGGCTGTTTTGCTCACTGAAGGTGCCTAGCAGGCTACTTTTCCTAGCAAAGGTGCCTTGCCACCATGCCAATGGCCTATTTTGCTAACCAAAGTTCTACCAAAGGGTTGTTTTACCTATCGAAGGTGTGACAACGGGATATTTATCCCAACGAAGGTGCCCAACGGACTATTTTGCCCACCAAGGGGTGTCAACGAGTCGCGTTTCCCACTGAAGGTGCCTAGTGAACGTGACAACAGATTGTTTTGTCAAATGAAGGTGCCTAGCAACCGTGCCAATGTGATGTTTTGCTTATTGAAGATGAATCAAGGGGTTGGTTCTTCCACCAAAGGTGCCCAATGGGCAGTTTTTCCCACCAAAAGTGCCTGGCAATTGTGCCAATGAGCTATTTTGCCCATCGATGGTTTGCCAACGGATTGTGTTTCCCATTGAAGGAACCTAGCGAACATTCCAATAGGTTGTTTCACCTAACGAAGGTACCTAGTAACTGTGCCAACATGTTATTTTTCCCACAGAAGATTAGCCAACGGGATGTGTATCCCACCGAAGGTGCCCAACGCGATGTGTTTCTTATCGAAGGTGCCTATCAACTGTGCCAATCAGCTATTTTACCCACCGAATGTGTGCCACCGAGTTGTTTAGCCTATAGAAAGTATGACAATAAGCTATTTTTCCCAGCTAAAGGGGCCAACGGACTGTTTTGCCCCCCAATGGTACCTAGCGACTGTGCCAATGGACTGTATAACCCACTGATGGTGTGCCAATGGGCTGTTTTTGCCACCGAAGGTGCCTGGTAATTGTGCCAATGTGTTGTTTTTCCTACCGAAGGTGTGCCAACAAGTTATTTTTGAACCGATGGTGCCTAACAACTGTGCAAATGGGCTATTTTACCCACCAAAGGTGTGCCAACAAGTTGTTTTGCTTATTAAAGGTCAGCTTGTTTTTCCCACCAATGTGCCTAACGAGCGTGCCAACACGATGTTTTGTCCACCGAAGGTGGCAAATGACCATCCCAATGCATTGTTTTGCCCACCAAAGGTGTGCCAACAGGCTGTGTTTCCCATTAAAGGTGCCCAACGGGCAGTTTTTCCTACCGAAGATGCCTAGCAGCCATGCCAATGATTTGTTTATCCCACCGAAGGTGGCTAGATACTATGCCAATGTGATATTTTGCCCACCAAAGGTGTGTGAACAGGCTGTGTTTCCCACTGAGGGTGCCTAACAGACTGTATTTCCCACCGAAGGTGCCTAGCAATCGTACCAAAAGGTTGTTTTGCCCAACAAAGAGGGCTAGCGACTGTACCAATGTGCTATTTCACCCAAAAAAGGTGTACCAATGGGCTGTGTTTCCCCCCGAAGGTGCTCGAAGGGATGTTTTTCCTACCAAAGGTGCCTAGCTACTGTGCCAACGTGTTGTTTTACCCACCAAAGGTTTGCCAACAGTCTGGGTTTCCTACTGAAGGTGCCCACTAGGCTGTTTTGTCCCTTGAAGGTGCCTTGCAGCTAGGCCAACGGGTTGTTATGCCCACAGAAGGTGTGCCAATTGGGTGCTTTTCCTACCGAAGTTGCACCAATGGGATGTTTATCCCACCGAAGTTGCCCAACGGACTGTTTTGCCTACCAAAAGTTCCTAGTGATCGGGCCAATGTGTTGTTTTTCCAATCGAAGGTGCACCAACGAGTTATGTTTCTCAATAAAGGTGCCTAATGTGCTATTTGGTCTACTGAAAGGTGTGCCAACGAGTTGTGTTTCCCACCAAAGGTGCCCTGGATTGTTTTACGCGGCGAAGGTATGGAAAGGGCTATTTTGCCTACGAAGATGTGCAATTAGGATGTTTTTCCCATCGAAAGTGTCCAACGGATTGTTTTTCCTACCAAAGGTGCCTAGCGACTATGACAATATGTTGCTTTGCCCAACGAAAGTGTGCCAATGGGCTGTGTTTTTCATCAAAGAAGCCTAGCAACCCTACCAACAGGTTGTTTTGCCCACTAAAGGTGGCTAGTGACCATGCCAACTTGTTGTTTTGCCCACCAAAGATGTGCCAATGGGCTATGTTACCTACTGAAGCTACCCAATGGGCCATTTTTCCCAACGAAGGTGCCTAGTGATTATGCCAACAAGCTATTTTGCCCATCGAAGGCATGCCAACTAGTTGTGTTTCCATCTGAAGATGCCTAGCGAATGTGCCAATGGGATCTTTTGCCCAACAAAGGTGCCTTGCGATTATGCCAACTTGCTGTTTTGCCCACTGAAGATGTGCCAACTGGCTGTGCTTCCCAGTGTACATGCCCATTGGGATGTTTTTTCCACCGAAGTTTCCCAACGACCATGTCAATAGGCTGTTTTGCCCACTGAAGGTGTGCCAACGGGATATGTTTTCCACCGAAGATGCCTAGCAATCATACCAAAGGGTTGTTTGCCCAAGGATGGTACGTAGCGACTGTGCCAAAGTGCTATTTTACGCATCAAAGATGTTCCAACAAGTTGGGTTTTCCACTGAAGGTGCCCAATGGGTTGCTTTTTCCACTGAAGGTGCCTAGCGATCATGCCAATGGGCTATTTTTTCAACCGAAGGTGCACCAAAGAGCTTTTTTGCCTACCAAAGGTGTGCCAACTGACTATTTTGCCCATCAAATGTGCCTAGTGACTGGGCCAACATGTTGTGTCGCCCACTGAAGGTGCCTAGTGACTGTGCCAACGTGTTGTGTCGCCCACCGAAGTTAGGTCAACAAACTTTGTTTCCCATTAAAGGTGCCCAATAGGCTGCTTTTACCACCTAAGGTGCCTATCGACTATGCCAACAGGCTGTTTTGTCCACTAAAGATGTGCCAACGAGCTGTGTTCCACGCCGAAGGTGCCCAACAGCCTGTTTTTCCACTAAAGATGCTTAGCGGTCGTGCTAATGGGATGTTTTGCCCACCGAAGGTGTGCCAAAAAGTGTTTTGCCTGTAAAGAGTGCGACAATAGGCTATTTTTACCACTGAAGGGGACCAAAAGACTATTTTCCCCCAATGATGCTGAGCAACTGTGCCAACGGGCTGTGTAACTAATCGAAGGTATGACAATGTTTTGTTTTTCCCACTAAAGGTGCCTAGAGACAATGCCAACGTGCTGTTTTGCCCACCGAAGGTGTGCCAACGGGCTGTTTTTGCCACCAATGGTGCCTAATGACTATGCCAACAACCTGGTTTGCCCACCAAAGGTGTGCCAACGAGTTGCTTTACCTACAAAAGGTGTGACAATAGATTATTTTTTCCACTGAAGGGGTCTAATGGACTGTTTTGCCCCATAATGGTGCCTAGTGACGTTCCAATGTGTTGTTTTGCCCACTAAAGATGAGTTAACGGGCTGTGTTTCCCACCAAAGGTGCCCAACGGGCCGTTCTTCCCATCGAAGCTACCTAACGACTGTGCCAACGAACTGTTTTGCCCACTAAAGATGTGCCAATGGGTTGTGCTTCCCACCAGTGGTGCCTAGTGAATGTGGCTCAACGAAGGTGCCTAGTGACTATGCCACCGCGTTATTTTGCCCACCAAAGATAAGCTAACAGACTGTCCTTCCCACCAAAGGAGTCCAATAGGTTGTTTTTCCTACTAAAGGTGCCTGATGACCGTGCCAACGAGCTGCTTTGCCCACCAAAGGTATATCAATAGGCTGTTATTCCCATCAAAGGTGCCCAGTGGGCTATTTTCCCACCAAAGGTGCCTAGCGATCATGTCAACGAGCTATTGCCCACCAAAGGTGTGCCAACGAGTTGTTTTGTAACAGGCTATTTTTCTCACCAAAGGAGACCAACAGATTGTTTTGCCCCACAATGGTGCCTACCGACTGTGCCACCCAGCTGTGTAACCCACTTAAGGTGTGCCAATGGACTATTTTTTCCACCGAAGGTTCCTAACAATTGTGCCAACGTTGTTTTTCCCACCGAAGGTGTGCCAACGAGTTTTGTTTCCCACCGAGGATGCCCAACAGACTGTTTTCCCACTAAAGGTGCCTAGCAACTGTGCCAACTGGATGTTTTACCCACTAAAGGTGTGCCAACGAGTTGTATTTCCCAACAAATATACCCTACGGGCTGTTTTTTGCATAAAAGGTACTTAGCGACCGAAGGTGTGCCAAAGGGCTATGTTTCCATCGAAGGTGCCTAACAGATTTTTTCCCACCAAAGGTTCCTAGCGATCGTGCCAACGGGCTGTTTTGCCTATTGAAGGTGTGCCAATGGATTGTTTTTTCCACCGAAGGTCCCCAACGGACTGTTTTGCCCACTGAAGGTACCTAATGACTATGCCAATGGATTGTTTTTCCCACTGAAGGAGCCTAGCAAATGTCCCAATAGCTATTTTACCCATAAAAGGTGCCTATAAACTGTGCCAATGGGTTATTTTTCCCACCAAAGGTCCCTAGCGACCACGCTAACGGGTTATGCCTCCCACCAAAGGTATGCCAGCAGGCTATTTTTCCTACCAATGGTGCCTAGCGAATGTGCCAACGGGTTATTTCACCCATTGAAGGTGCTTAGCGACTGTGCCAACGCGTTGTCTTACCCACCAAAGGTGTGCCAACGGGTTGTGTTTCCCATTGAAGGAGCGCAATAGACTGTAAGGTGCCTAACGGCTGTGCCAATGGAGTGTTTTGCTCACCAAAGGTGCATCAACGGGCTATTTTTCATACGAATGGTGCCTAGCAATCATGCCAATGAGCTATTTTGCCTACCGAAGGTGTGCCAACGGGTTGTTTTGGATACCAAAGTCCCATTAGGTTGTTTTCCCACCAAAAATGCCCAACAGACTGTTTTTCCCAACAAAGATGCCTAGCAACTGTGCCAACAAGCTATTTTCCTCATCGAAGGTCTGCCAATATGCTATTTTTCCTACCGAAGGTGCTTAGTGACTGTGTCAACGTACTGCTTTGCCCATCAAAGGTGTCTAGCAACTATGTCGACGGACTATTTTTCGCACTGAAGGTACATAGCGATTGTGCCAATGGGCTGTCTTCCCACCGAAGGTGCCTAGTGACAATACCGCTGGGACTTTTTTCCCAACGAAGATGCCTAGCAACCATGCCAACAGATTGTTTTCCCCACTGAAGGTTCCTAGTGAAGGTGTTCCAATGGGCTGTGTTAACCATCGAAGGTGGCAACGGGATGTTTTTCTCATCAAAGTTCTACCAACGGGCTGTTTTGCTCATCAAAGGTATGCAATAGGCAGTTTTCCCTCAAAAGGTGCCTAGCAACCATGCCAACGGGTAGTTTTGTCCACCACAGATGTGCCAACGAGTTGTATTTCCCACCAAAGGTGTGCAACGGGTTGTTTTTCCAACCAAAGATGCTTAGCGACCGTGCTAACGGGCTATGTTTCCCTCCGAAAGTATGCCAAAGGGTTATGTTTGAACTCAAGGTGCCCAACAGGGTGTTTTTCCTTTGAAAGGTGGCTAGTAGTCCTGCCAACAGGTTGTTTTGCCCATCACATGTGTGCCAACGGCTTGTTTTGCCTAAAGTAGGTGTGCCAAAGGACTATTTTTTCCCTAAAGATGCCCAACAAACTATTTTGATCACTGAAGGTACCTACGGACTATGTCAATGGGCTGTGTTACCCACAAAAGGTTTGCCAACGGGCTATTTTTCCCACAGAAGGAGCCTAATGAAGGTGCCAACGGTCTTTTTTGCCCACCAAAGGTGCCTAAAGACTGTGTCAATGGGTTATTTTGCCAACTAAAGGTGTGCTATCAGGTTGTTTTTCCAACCGAAGGTGCCTAGCAAAAGTGCCAATGGGCTGTTTTGCCCACTGAAGGTGCCTAGCGACTCTGCCAACTTGTTGTTTTTCTCACTGAAGGCATTTAGCGTCTGTGCCAACGTGCTGGTTTGCCTACCAAAGGTGCTTAACGATAGCATCAACGGGCTTTTTTCCTAACAAAGATGCCTAGCGACTGTGCCAATTGATTGTTTTGCACATTGAAGGTGCCTAGCCACCTTACCAACAGGTTGTTTTTTCCGCCAAAGCTACCTAACGGACTGATTTGCCCACCGAAGGTGTCTAGCCACCAAAAGTACCTAGTGAAAATTCCAACTAGTTGTTTTACCACTAAAAGTGCCTAGCGACTGCGCCAACATGCTGTTTTTCCCACTAAAAGTATGCCAACGTGCTGTCGTTCGTACCAAAGGTGCTTAGCAACTGCGCCAACGTGCTGCTTTGGCCACCTAACATGCTTAGCAACCGTGCCAACAGGCTATTTTTTCCCACCAAAGGTGCATAATGATCATGCCAATGGGTTGTTTTTCCCATTGAAGGTGCCTAGCGACAGTGCCAACGGGCTTTTTCCCAACGAAGATGCCTAGCGACTGTGCCAACAGATTGTTTCACCCACTGAAGATGCCTAGCGACCTTGCCAATGGGCTATTTTCCCATCGAAGGTGCCTAACAGACTAATTTTCCCACCAAAGGTGCCTAGCCATGGGCCAACGGGTTGTGTTACCCACTGAAGGTATGCCAACAAGCTATTTTTTGTAACAAAGGTGCCTAACGACCTTGCCAACAAATTGTTTTTCCCATTGAAAGTGCCTAGCGATAATGCAAATAGGCTATTATTCCCACTGAATGTGTGCCAACGGGATGTTTTTCCCATCAAAGGTGCCCAACGGGTTGTTTTGCCCACCAAAGGTGCCTAGCGATCCTATCAACGGGCACTTTTACCCACTAAAGTTGCCTAGCGAACATACTCTTTTGCCCATCGAAGGTGTCAAATGACTATGCCAATGGGCTATTTTGTCTATCGAAGATGTCTAGCGACCATGTTAATGGGTTGCTTTACCCAACAAAGATGGTTAGCGACCATTCCATCAAAGGAGCCTGGCGACCATGACAACGGGCTGTTTTTTCCATCGAAGGTGGTTGGCTACCGTGCCAATGAGCTATTTTTCCCAATAAAGATATGCCAACGGGCTGTGTTACACATCGAAGGTGCCAACGGGTTGTTTTTCGCATTAAAGTTCTGCCAACAGGCTGTTTTACCCACTACAGGTGTGCTAACGAACTAATTTTCCCACCGAAGGTGCCCAACGGATTGTTTTTCCCACCAAAGATGTTTAGCAACTGAGCCAACGGGCTATGTTTCCCACCGAAGGTGTGCCAAAGGGTTGTGTTTCCATCGAAGGTGCCCGATATGGTGTTTTTCTCACCGAAGGTGCCTAGTAGTAGTGCCAACGGGATGTTTTGCACACCACATTTGTGCCAACGGGCTGTTTTGCCTACCATAGGTGTGCCAACAGGCTATCTTTTTCCCTAAAAGTGCCCAACAGACTATTTTGCCCACTAAAGGTACCTAGCGACTATACCAACCCGCTGTCCCACCAAAGGTTTGCCAATGAGTTGTTTTTCCTATAGAAAGAGCCTAACGAAGGTGGCAACAGGCTGTTTTGCCCACCAAAGGTGCCTAGCGACTGTGCCAATGGGTTATTTTGGCCACCAAAGGTGTGCCAACAAGTGGTTTTTCCCACCAAAGGTGCCTAGAAAAAGTACCAACAGGCTGTTTTGCCCACCAAAGTTGCCTAGTGACTATGCCAACATGTTGTTTTTCCTATCGAAGGTGCTTAGCGACCTTACCACCGTATTGCTTTCCCCACCTAATGTGCTCAGGGCCTGTGCTAGCGGACTATTTTACCCATTAAAGTTATATAGTAAACGGGTTGTTTTGCCCACTAAAGGTGCCTAACGACTGTGCCAACAGGCTATTTTGCCCATCGAAGATGTCTAACGATCGTGACAATGGGTTGTTTTGTCCAACGAAGGTGACTAAGGACTGTTCCATCAAACGTGCCTGGCAATTGTAAGAACAGGCTGTTTTTTCCACCGAAGGTCCCTATCTATCATACCAACGGGCTCATTTTCCCAACGAAGGTGTGCCAACGGGTTATGTTACCCATCGAAGGTGCCAATATGCTGTTTTTCCTACCAAAGTTCTACCAACGGGCTATTTTGCCCATCAAAAGAGGGTTGCCACCGTGGCAACGAACTGTTTTACCTATAGAAGGTGTGCCAACGGGCTGTTTTCTATATTGAAGGTGTACTAATAGGTTATTTTTTGCACCAAAAGTGCCCTACAAATTGCTTATCCCACTGAAGGTGCCTACCAACAGTGCCAACGTGCTGTTTTGCCCATCAAAAGGGTGCCAACAAGCCATGTTTCCCATTAAAATAGCCTAGTGAGAACAATAATGGGCTGTTTTACCAAATAAAGGAGCCTAGCGACCATGCCAACGTGCTATTTTGCCCACTAAAGATGAGCCAAGGGGCTGTGTTTCCCACGAAAGGTGTCCAACAGGCCCTAATTCCCACCAAAGGTCCCTGGCGACTGTGTTAACAAGCTATTTTGCCTAACAAAGTTGTGCCAATGGGTTGTGTTACCCGTCGAAGATGCCTGGCGAATGTGCCAATAGGCTGTTTTGCCTAATGAAGATGCCTAGTGATGGTGCCGACGTGCTATTTTACCCACCAAAGATTAGCCAACGGGCTGTGATTCCCACCGAAGGTGCTTAGTGACCGCGTCAACGAGCTGTTTTGCCCACCAAAGGTATGCCAACGAACTGTTTTGCCTACAAAAACTACGCCAACATGCTATTTTCCGCTCCAAAGGGGACAAACGGACTATTTTCTCCCCTATAGTGCCTAGCGATCGTGCCAACGGGCTACGTAACCCATTGAAGATGTACCAGTGGGTTGTCTTTCCCACTGAAGGTGTCTAGCGACCATGTCAATATGCTGTTTTACCCATAAAAGGTGCCTAGCAACTGTGCCAACTAGCTATTTTGCCTACTGAATGTGTGCCAAGTAGCTATTTTCCCTACTAAAGCTGACTAGCAACCACACCAAAGGGCTATTTTACCCACCAAAGGTGCCTAAAAATCTTGCCAACATGATGTTTTTCCCACCGAAGGTGTGCCAACGGGCTATTTTTTCCACCGAAGGTGCCTAGCGATCACGTGAACAGCCTATTTTGTTCAACAAAATGGTGCCTAGAGACCATGCTAACGGGCTGTTTTGCCCAGTAAAGGTACCTAGCGATACTGCCAATAGGATGGTTTGTCCGCTGAAGATATGCCAAAGGGCTATTTTTTGCACTAATGGTGCCTAGTGACCGTGTAAATGGGTTGTCTTGCCCACCGAAGGTGTGCCAATTGGCTGTTTTGTCTGTTGAAGGTGTGCCATCAGGTTGTTTTTTCTCACCAAAAGTGCCCAACAGACTATTTTTCCCATCAAAGGTGCCATCTTGCCAACGGGCTATTTTGCCGAATGAAGGTGGCTAGCGACCGTGCCAATGTTCTGTTTTACCCACCAAAAGTGTGCCAATAGGCTGTGTTTCCTACAGAAGGTGCTTAATAGGTGGTTTTTACTACTGAATGTGCCTAGAGACCGTGCCAACATGTTGTTTTACCAATCAAAGGTGGCTAGCCACTGTGCCAACGTGTTGTTTTGTCGATAAAAGGTGTGCTAATGGGCTATCTTTTCCACCGAAGGTGCCTATCAACAACACCAATAAGTTGTTTTGCCCAACAAAGGTGGCTAGCAATCGTGCCAATGTGTTGTTTAGTCCAACAAAGCTTTGCCAACGGGCTATTATTCTCACGGAAAGAGCCTAGCAAAGGTGCCAACGAGTTATTTTGCCCACTAGAGGTGCCTAACGATCATGCCAATGTGTTATTTTGCCTACCAAAGGTGTGAAAATGGGTTGTCTTCCCACCAAAAGTGCCTAGCAAAAATACCAACTGGCTGTTTTGCCCACCAAAGGTGCCTAACGACTGTGCCAACATGCTATTTTTCCTACTGAAGATGTGCCAACGTGCTTTTTTTCCCACCGAAGATGCTTAGCAACCGTGCCAACATACTGCCTTGCTTACTTAAGGTGTTTAATGACTGTGTCAACAGGCTATTTTTTCCACCAAAGGTGCATAGCGATCATGTCATTGGGCTGTTTTTCCCAATCAAGGTGCCCAGCGACAAGGCCAATAGGCTTTTTTTCCAATGAAGATGCCTAGCGACAGTGCCAACGGATTGTTTCCCCACTGAAGATGCCTAGCGACCTTGCCAACAGGCTATTTTTCACACCAAAGGTGCCTAACAGACTAATTTTCTCACCGAAGATGCCTAGCCATCGTGCCAATGGGTTATGTTGCCCACTAAAGGTGCGCCAACAAGCTGTTTTTTGCGACGAAGGTGCCTAGCATCCTTGCCAACGAATTTTTTGCCCCTCGAAGGTGCCTAGCGATAATGGGAACAACCATTTTTTCCCACCGAATGTGTACTAATGAGATATTTTTCCCATCAAAAGGTGCCCAACAGGTTGTTTTGCCCACCAACGGTGCCTAGTGATCCTACCAACGGGCACTATTACCCACATAAGTTGCCTAGCGAACGTACTCTTTTTACCCATCGAAGGTGCCTAATGACCGTGCCAATAGGATATTTTGCCATTGAAGATGTCTAACGACCATGCCAATGGGTTGTTTTGCCCAACGAAGATGGCTAGGGACGTTTCATCAAAGGTGCCTATCGACCATGACAATGGGCTATTTTTTCCACTGAAGGTGCTTAGCTATCATGCCAATGAGATGTTTTGCCCAACGAAGGTATGCCAATGGGCTGTGTTACCCATCGAAGGTGCCAACGAGCTATTTTTCCCATTGAAGTTTTGCTAACGGGCTGTTTTTCCCACTACAGGTGTGCCAACAAGTTATGTTTCCCACCGAAGGTGCCCAACGGATTGTTTTTCCCATCAAAGATGTTTAGCAACTGTGCCAACGGGCTGTGTTTCCCATCGAAGGAGTGCCAAAGGGTTGTGTTTCCATCGAAAGTGCCCAATAGGGTGTTTTTGTCGGATCGCATATGGCCCAAGTATTCACAATACGCTGCAGAAAAGACCATAACACAACACAATGTATAACCGAAAACATATAGGATGCACAAAAATACCTTCGTTTTGACACGGATGCGTGGTTGTTTTTTGGATTCGTAGACACTGCTACTCACGAAAAAGACCATAGCAGTGTCTACGAATCCGAAAAAGACCATAGCAGTGTCTACTATCGTGTGTTAGAACGTCCTGAAACTCTTTCGAATGCCGCACGGTCTTCTCTCTGATGGTGGCTAGGGTTTTGTATAATAATGGTGTCTCTTTCTTATGAGACCTAAGTTTCTCTATTTATAGAGAAAACCTAATTCCATTAAAGCCCAATAAGTTTCGGCCCATTAT
>JANZXP010034309.1:0-12518 GCA_027576715.1 Erythroxylum flavicans
ATATTATGTAGACTAAGTTGTAAACACTCTAGGTTGACATTGTAAAATATGGATGATGGTTAATGCTACAGTGTAAATTATAGCTTGAGAAATGAAATGAGGAAAATTTTGGTTTTCAGACAATGTGTTATTTATGGTTTTACTTACAATGCCATGTGATATAATGATGGTGAAATGGTTAACACACCATTTCTATCGTGTATGTGCACGATTGTCCAAAGGGGTGCACGTGCATGTGTCAGATAGAAGTGGGGTGTTACACTAAAGATTCCAAACTATACTCTGATACCAAAAATTGTAACACACCACTACTACAGGACATATGCTCGAAATTCTTATGAATATCCGAACACATACCCTACAAGAATGGCATGTTAGAACAATCACAGTCATTTAATATGGCATCATACACATCAGAAGTAATCATAAAAATAACTTATCTCACTTCATTACCAAAACATGTTTTACATTGTTATTTCGTTACAAATCATCCATATATTTACATTAGAGAAACCATTTGACACCACACTGTTTTAAACAAAAGATTCTACATAAAATGAAAACTATACAAAGTACTATATCTAAAATCCTCAAATGACAACTGACCAGGTCTTTGAGCCATATTTTGATCCAAAATAGGCAGTACTAAACTTCATTTAGCTTGCTCTACTAGCAAGATCTCCTCTTAGTAACTAAAAATTAATGTTGCAATTTTGATGAGTTTTGCGAACTCAGTGAGTGAACCATCGTCGATGTGTTCACTCAAAACAGAACACACATATATATATCAATGAATAACATTCAGCTCAATCAAAGTAATGCTTCATTCAGAGCTATAACTCATATTCTACAATTTGCATCATAATACACGAAGCATTTAAAAATACAATCACTTTTTAAGTCATTCCAGAAGTACATTCTGAATGCAAGAATATCACGTAATCATTTTACAACATAACACTCATTTATCACAATTCTTCATATCACCATCAAAGTCATAAGCATTTATTCATCCCAACACAACATAATTCAATATTCATTTGCAATCCATATCATGAACACATTTAAAGATACAAATGCAAAAGCAAATGAGAGTCATTTTATTTTAACTTTGTTGTGACCGATTGCCTATTTCACTATCTCATATCCGATGTAGATACTAGGCTCTTTTCAGTACTGCCCCATATTTGTTGTGGATATCGGGCTTATTAATCATTGAGCCTGAGGCTCTAATGCTTATAACTGAGCTTAATGCTCTTTCCACGTTGGCTACTCCAGTCACAACTCCTTTATATGAACATACATCATATAATAGAGTATAATAGTTCACATAATATATTATCAATCACTTTCAATAAACGAGCACATTCAATTTTCACAATTCATCGAATCTAAGTCCGACATTCAACAAATAGTTAAGTATTCAATTTTCGTATTCACATTCAAATCACAAACACTCGCAATAAAGTCCCAAATATCGAACTCCTCAGATAATCAATTATTCGGAATCAGTAATATCATAATTGTATCAATATCAATTCAATATAGAGGAATTAAGTTTAATCAACACAATTTGAATAGAACACATTACCAATCAAAATCTCACATCTAGGTTACCCACTATACATACAATTCCAACAGAAGCATAAATATTTGAGTTTACACAACTAGGTTAACTTACAGTACACTCCAGTTAGTTATTGCCTTGATGTGCCTGTAATGTCTAGATGGTGTCGATCGATATATGCCTCTAAATCAAACAATACACACATGTACACGTTACTAATTGATTAATCAAATGAATGCTCAAAGTTACACATGTATACGTTTCATGTTTAATACATGCTTAATTGTTTATTCCATTTATGAAATCTTATTCACAAAACAAACTTATACATTCATCATGGTTTAAGCATCATTTAGTTTGCAATTAGGTTTATGCCTTAATACACTTTATCATTTTCAATTCATCACTAACACATTTATCACACTTTTTCCTAGGATTATACACTCTCACCATTTCCTAGTTCTCATTCAATCATTCCCAATTCATCACTTACATAATTTGAATTACATTACATTCATGAGAACATCTTTGTATCATTATCAACTCATATTTTACACTCACACAACTGGTAATTTATATCTAAAATTTTAATAAGCTACATCTATACATTCTCCAAAATTTTCCAGCAACATTTACTCTTTCATTCACCAAATTCTCATTCATAAATGCCCTATGATCTTCAATGTTCATTCATCCATACATTATACACATTTATCATTTTCTTCAGATCATGTTTGCATAAAAAAAACTCATTTATTCCTTAAACAAATCAAAATTTCTAGATTTAAACTCATCCTCATCAAAACAGTCCATTTTTTTTAAAGTTATGACTTTAAATAACTATATAAACTTATCAGGATATCTTCTAGCCAAACAGTTTCACAGACGCATTAATAAGATATCAACAATCATTTTTCATGTTTTATACTATGAATAATTCGAGCTTTAAAGTCCCCAAAAATTAGGAGAAAACATAAGGTTCCTGTATAAGAGTTTATCATGGGCAGTCTTAGTAAAACAAGTATAACTCAAGCTTTAGTCACTATTTTATCAAGACAATTTCACAGAGGTCATGCTAAGACCTATATCTACAACTTTCATTCTTTGCAATTCTTCAAATTCATGACCTAAAGATATGTAAAATAGTCTGAAAGAGGAAGACAAAATTGAAACCATAATTTCGACCTACAGCTCTATTCTTCCAAATGTTTTTTAAGACAAATTTTTGGGTCAGTTTTGTATGACTAGTATGATCTAGCAAATGAGATATTTAGGCAAAACTTTCTCATAATAAAATGTTTCACACTGTCTAAAGTTTCTAATGACATCAAATTCATGTACTTTGGTTTAGTATTATGCAAGTTATAACCAAATGGCTACAGACTGTTCTCATAACACAATAGTACATAGTTATCAACTTCAATCCACATTTTAGGACTCTTATGGATAGATTTAAAAAATTCTATTCCTTTATGAGAAATGTAGCCATATGTGTCTAGTTTACTTTACCTTAAAATTCATCCAATTTGTAAATTAACAGATCAAGTTATAGCCAAAATACATAAGTATGTTCAGTAAAACACTCCATATAAAATATTCCAGCACACTTCATCATCAACCTTACATGCAATTCATTCTAATTCAAACATCATTCTCATACCATTTAACATGTTATAAAGCTCAGATTGTTATTTACCTTTTAGGCTTCCAAATCAGTTCAAAATTTCAGATTCACTAAGCCTCCAAGGATGCAAGATTTATCACAAACTTAAGATGGAAACAAGGTTTTTTGGACAGCAAGATGAAGGTAACTTTCAGCTAGTTTTTATGGATATTTTATTTAAGGTAGAAAGCTCGTTTTGGTGCAAAAATTTGGCTAGGTTTAGGAAAAATTTCAGAGAGAAGAATGATCAATTTTGGTGAACGAACCGAAGGAAAGAATCAAGAAAACGCTGCTGCAGAAACTTGTTACATCACATGCTAGGTGTCACCATTACAGCACAACATTTGTCCTAAGCCATGTCTTACATTTGTCCACTCAAGATGCTGACATTAGTCACTAATTAAGTATTCCACATGTCACTCCAAGATTTGTCCACTTGTCACATAATAATTTGTCCATTTGTCAATTAATTACTGGTACATTTGTCACACATTTAAGCTACCAAATTTCACACTTCCATTTATCTCTTATTTCTATATTTTTCCTTAGTCTAAAGTACTCCAAATTTTTGATAAATTTCCAAAATATCTGAAATGTCACCAAAATGCAAAATTAATTCGAATGCACACCAATTCAATTTTGAAGACAATTAATCTGTAATTCACACTTTAATCACGTTAAAATCACTTATACCCGGAAAATGTCAATGAATGCATGTATAATTATTTTCATGAGTGAAAAAATTATTCACATGTATGTTCATGCCATATAATGCATGAAATGTACTTCTAAATTCTCAATAAACTCTCATATATAGTATCCTAGGGTTGTAGCGCTAATCATAGGATAATGGGATGTTACAAATTATATGTCATGAAGCGAGCCTTCAATGAAACATAAAGTAATGAGATCCTAGGACAAGAACTAACATCACTTCGACTAGATGTGATGTAGTCAGTCTAGTGAGAGTTGACATATAGCCTATACTCCGAACTAAGTGGGGTATAGTATAGTGAAAGGACGAATTGCACGGTAATTATTTATGGAAAGGTTCATAAGCTGGATAATTAACTATTGAAGAGTTCGTGTGTTAATCCACTCATACTCTAGAAAATTGGCATCATGAAATCCTTCATGATTTGATTGAATTAAAAGTTAATTCAAGTGCCTAAAATAACCAAGAACCTAAGGGTCACACATATAAAAGATCGATGAAAACAAGTGTGTATGGCCTAATTTAAGTAGGCCACGATCGTGGCATAGCATAAAGGTTTTAGAAGAGTTCTAAAGTGAGAGTGAGGTGTCTTGAGTCTTGTTCTTGCAATTCATGTAATTATTGCATAAATCAAAGTGCATGCAACAAGATTCTTGACCTAACTTTGATCATCTTGAGCATTTACTAGAACTCATCTAGTTTGGTGCTCAAAACACCCTTATACATTGTTTCTTCATCTTATTTGCATGTTCTTGGGTGATCAAGGAAGGGTATGGTGTTTGCAATAACCCAAACAAGGAGAAGAAACATGAAAGGAGGAGAAACTAAAGGTAAAAAAATGTTTTATATTTCATGTTCTTTACATATCCTTACATGCATGTATGATTCTGTGATTTGTGAGCTATCATGGTGTTAGAATCTTGATTCCGACACTTCTATTGCGTACACTTGCATGCGATGCATGCAACCATGGCTAACCCAACACATTGGCATCTGTCCCATGACTTACAAAAGATGTATGTATCCTTGAACAATAAGGGCCAGTAGAAGCCACTCTCTAAAACTTTATAGGTAGTCCTCTTTACTCCAAAGTGTCCTCCACATGCATATGAGTGGCAAAAGGCTAAAATTGAAGGTGTTTCACTTTCATGCACACATCTCCTTATGACTTGATCTGCATAGTGTCTCTATAGATACGGGTCACACCAAACTTAATATTTCACTTCTTTCTTCAATTTATCCCTCTGAGATGTTGACAATCCAATAGGTAATCTATTAGTAACTAAGAAATTCACAATATCTGCTTGACATAGATGTTTCAAATCAGTAGAAAACAATTGTTCATTTGAAATGTCTCTCATAAAGGGATGTTATCACCTTCTCCGATCAAGAGACTGAGGCGATCAGCAACCACATTTTCACCCCTTCTTATCTCTTATTTCCAAGTCTAACTTTTGAAGGAGGAGAATCTATCTGATCAACCTTAATTTCACTTTTTTTTATGAGCAAGTACCTTAACTCTGTATGATTAGAATAAATGATTACCTTAGCACCTAGTAAATATGGCCAAAAATTTTCTAAAGCAAAAACCATAGATAGAAGTTCCTTTTTGTTTATAGAGTAATTTAATTGAGCTAGACTAAGAGTCTTCGAAGCATAATAGATGGCATGCATCACTTTTCCCACTCTTAATCCTAGAACCACCCCTATTGCATAGCCTCTTACATCACACATAATTTCAAAAGGGAGGTTCCAATTTGGAGGTTAAATCACCGGTGGGTATGTTAAGATCTCATTAAGTTTGTTAAAGGCTTCCTTACACTTATCATCATACTCAAAGGAGACATCTTGTTGTAACAGCTTGTATAACGGTGAGATGATATTTAAAAAGTCCTTGACGATTCTATGATAGAAACCTACATGATCAAGAAAAGAACGCACTTCTTGCATATTTAATATGTAAGATAAAGAGGAAATGAGATCAACTTTATATTTGCCTACCTTTATACCCCTAGCAAATAGAATATGCCCTAAAATTATACCTTGATCTACCATGAAATGAAATTTTTTCCAATTAAGCACAAGGCTAGTTTTAATGCATTGTTCCAAGATAAGAGCAAGATTCTCTAAGCTTTCATTAAAAAAAGAACCATAAATGCTAAAGCATCCATAAATACATCCTTCGATAAGCAAATGTACTGAATGGGCATATGAAGTGGTCTTTTCTTGGTCTTTCTGTGGATAGATATTTGAAGATAACCGAAAGCCATCTAGAAAATAATAATACTTATAACCAACCAATCTTTCAAGCATTTAATCAATAAAGGGAAGGGGAAATGGTCTTTATGAGTTACTGAGTTCGATTTCCTACAGTCAATACAAACTTGCCATCTAATTTGCACTCAAGTGGGAACTAACTCGCCTTCCTAACTTCTTTGGAACTACCTAAATAGGACTTACCTACTTACTATTGCTGTGTCTAATATCTATTGCTTTTAATTGCTTTTATATCTTAATTTTGGTTACAAATCCTTGTGTTTTGATTCAATTGTCAAATTAATTGAGTGAAAATGGTATGAATATTGCATGAATGTTAATTGGATTATTTTGTGAATTTTGCATTAAAACACCAAAGTCACATAATTTTTGCATTAAATGTTATGCACGGTGGTGACTTAGTAAGTCACCACTGTGCAAGGTGGTGATTTTACGTCACCATCGTGTATGGTTAATGTATAAGGGTGATAACGGAGTCACACTTGTGACTCCTCATGCACACCCATGGCTCCCTATGCACGGGTGTGACAAAGGTAGCCACACCCGTAATTCTCTATGCACGCACGTGAGAAGTTTTAACATTAATTTTGGCTTTAATACATGGCAGCTCACAACATTTAAGGCACACAACCCTAAGCCTAAAGAGAGTCTAGTAAAAAGGAAGAGAGGGTGGTGGCTAAGAAAAATGATCTTTCATTCACTGTTTCATTCATTCACTCACACAAAGACACAGAGGGGAGGCACAGATAGATAGAGAAACAGAGATGAGAAACAAAGATAGTTTGAGAAGGAGAAGAAGAGAGCAACAGTAAAGAAGTGGGAGTCAGGAAGAGAGGCCAAAAGCAAGAGCTGGATTTGAACTTGAGCAAATATTCGGTTGGAGGAGAGCAACTAAAATAGAGGGTGAGAGCTAAGCTAAAAGTTAAGATTGTAGAAGACCTCTAATATCTCATTATCTGACCCTCTGTTTGCTTATCTCATTCCTCATCTGTTGCTTGTTTCTTTGAGTTTACTGTTCTGTTGGTATTAGCTGATTCATACTCTTGTTATCTTAACGACTGTTGCTTAGTATCTTGTCATAGTTCATTTAAGTAGTTATTGGGTTGTTATTTTCAAACTTCTATCGACAGTAATATGGGATTGAAGTATTTGAGTATGATGAACCATGTGTATGATATGATAGGTTGATCTCTTCTTGAGAATTGATGTTGCTATTTAGTTGAATATACATGATTGGGTTATGGATATGTTGTCGTATTTATTGTTGTGGTTTTTCAATTGAATTGACGTAATAGAATGGCCAAACTTTGCATCATTTTAGTGTTAACTGAAGATTCGAGAGATGAATTTTAATACAGATCGAGAAACTATGGACACTTAGGTTAAGAACTAGAAATATATTAACTTAAATGGTAATTGGTAGTCAAGTTTTCATTATTAATTTGGATAATAACTTGTTGAATATGAAAGTTAGACTAGTTCACTGTTCGAATCGATTTAAAACCTAACTATTAATTTCAGTAAGACAACAATCCAATCATTTCCCCTTAATCATGCATAAGAGATTAACTTATGAAATTAATTCTCAAGAGTTTTTCCACTTTAATTAATCTATTTGTCTTTGCTCCCAATTGATTTCGTCTGCTCTTCCTTTTATCCTAATTGATTTCGTCTGCTCTTCTTTTTAATTTCATAATTTTCCTTAAAAGCTTTCACTCAATAATCAGTATAGAATTTTTAAGAATGCATTGTTTTTATTTTTATTTTAATTAAAACTTAATTTAAGTTGACCAATTTCACCTCTGTAAGAGATGACCCTGGGTTATAAACAATAACTATCTCGTATACTTGCAAGTAGGATAGTCGAGGACTTTTTAGAAATTTTTGGGCATAACAAGTTTTTGGCACTATTATAGGGGAGATGTTTAGTGTTTTGAACTTAAATTAATTTTGATTGTTTTTATTTACTAAAGTGATTTTGATTGTTTCATCGATTTTTTTGTCTATCTATGCATATATTTTTGTCATGTTATTTCATTGAGTTATTTTAGTAATTTTCTTATTAATTTACTATTGTTTTTAGTTGGTGTATACGAGGAAGGAGGTCTCAGGAAGGTGAACTTGCTTTCTTTATTGATAATGTACAATAGATAAGAGAACTTCCAAAGGACTTTGAAAACAATCTCAAGGGATTCAAACTAGAAGATCAAGAGATGGGTGAAAGGCAGCTAGTAATGAAGGAGCATGCTAGACTGGTAATTGGTATTGCTACTTCATGCATTCATTTGGGTGTGGCAACCAAAAACTATGAGTTGAAAAGTATCCACTACAACATACTGCCATCTTTCTATGAGGTTCCCAATAAAGACCCTTTAAACTTCATTCGGTAATTCTATACCACTCTCTCAACCTTCGAATTGGATGGCCTAAATAAAGATAAACTCAAGATGAGGTGCTTCCTATATAGATTGAAGGATCGGGCCAAAGCATAATTAATGACCCTTCCACCTGGTTCATTGGCTACATGGCGAGAGGAGTATAGCAAGTTCATGGGAAAGTTTTATTCCCACCACAAGACTTCTGAGTTACAGACAAGGATAGCTTCCTTCTCTTAAATAGAAGGAGAGCTATTCCATGAGGCGTGGGAATGCTTCAAACTCCTCCTCATTTACTATCCACACAATCATTTTCCACTCCACATGCTGAATCAGGTCTTTTATGATGGATTGACACAACAGTGTTAGCATATGGTGGACAGAGTAGTAGGAGGAGCTGTGGGAGAGAAGAATGCAGAAGAAACATATGAGATCTTCAAAATATTGAGGGCTAATTCTCAACAAAAAAGTATGAGAGGGAGAAGAGCTGGAGTTCATAAAGTGAGCTCAAATCAAGAAAAGGCTATACAATTGGCAGAGCTAACAAAGCATGTGAAAATGCTAACCATGATACAATCTCAAGACACTCCGAGTCATGAGGTATATGGTATATGTGGAACATTTGGTCATGGGGCTAATGTTTGTTAGTATTCTTTTGAATCTTTTGCACATGAGGAAGAACAAGCAGATTCACTTAATATTTTCAACTGAGGGTGTGGAGTGAACCATATTCAAACACCTACAACCCTGGTTGGAGAAACCATGTAACATACCACTCTCATAGAGCATATGCCTAAACGTATCAACAATTATTCGAGAACATACTCTATGAGGATGGCACGTTAAGATAATTGTATTACCACATTTTAAGGCATAACTTATCAAAAGTATTTTAAACATTCATTTTAAATCATTTCATTCACCATCATATTAAATCATAAATGTCATTACACTTCAGAGTTCACATATACATTTGAAAATAGGTGAGAAATGCTATTCTTGATGTATAATGACCAGAGACATCTACAGCAGGTACAACTGATCCAGACTACTAACTCATGTCTAATTGTAGTAGCTATACTCCAATTAGTCTAACTAGATCTCCTTTGAACCTAAAAATTAACATTACAACTTTAATGAGTTTATGAACTCAATAATTAAACCATCATCGATGTATTCACTCAAGTCCGATACATAGAGACAAGTCCTATCCTGATTTAACAAGTATTACATATCATCTAATATTGAATATCACATCATATTTCATCATACCTTTGTTAGATTGAAAACAAAAACGTGATTGGTTTGGCTATACGGTAGATTTCAAAAACATTTTCTAAAATCAAAACATAACGGAAGCGTAATACCAAATCAACATACTTTTAATCCGTACATGATACAGCATAAGGAAAATAAATAAAATTAGAACAAGATCGGAATATTAAAGACTCCTTGTTATAGCTTTGACTCCTCGCTGCTGTGTCTTAAACCAATCCGATCTACCACTTGTTCTTCTAGGATAGCTTGGTTAAAAAGATCTTTTGGTGAGAAAGGAGAAGAAAAAAATGGAGGTTATTTTCTTTTTCTATGGCTGAAGCTTTTGGGGGAGAGTTCTAGGACAGAAAACACCACACACGTTCATTTAACATCAAATGCTAAAAGACCTTCATCACTCCAACTACCACTCCTGAACGTACCACTCATGTCCAGATTAATCGCTGGAGTAAAAGCATGACCGAGTGTATTTAGGAGAGAGTGGAGAGAGAGCAAAAGAATGCACCATTTCATTTTGATAGCCAACCAAAAGAGCTGTACGTTTATGCTTTTAAAATAAGCCATCAAAAACATTTAATGATGGAAGTGAGTGGAGAGCATAAAAACGTATTCTTTCATTCTTTAATGATAAGAATGTTAAAAGAGCTACGTCTTTTTCAACTACTACACTTGGAAGTTATCTATGATGATAAAATTTTCATTTAAGGTGTTTTCAAAAACCAACCAACAAATCCATTTAAAAGAGAAGCATGACCGAATTCTACATCTTTGTAGAATTCAGTTTTGCTTATCCTTTTGTTTTAGATTTTGTTTCAATTTAATTAATCTAATTAATTAAACCAAAAACTAGACCAATATTAAATGTTCCTTTGGGCTTATAATTAACAATTAATTAGTGTAAGCATAATATTTAATTATAGGCTTAAGACTCAATTTAATTAACTCTTAATTAAATTGTTCCAGTCTTATTAGCCCGAATCCAATTCGTCCATTTCTCTCCAAACTGTCTCATTTTTTTATAACTTCATTTGTTTTTCTTACTTTCCTTGATAACCTTCCCAGAAGCCAAGTGAAGAACCTAATTGGACTTAAATAATTCAAGCTCCAATAAGCCTGGAATTAATTTAATCTCATTAGAATTAATTCTGATTTATTAACCAAATGTCATTCCATTAAAGGCAATTGGCTGAACTCTTGAATTACTTAAAATTACGAGAAAACATGTTTCAAAAAATATTAATTTAATGTCCAATTGCAAACTTTATTATGAATCATATTAAAGCCATCCATATAATAAAAGGTAAAATTACTGTTTTGCCCTTATGTTGGTTTTTCCTTCTAGATCTCCCGTTTCACTCTACATGGTGATTAACACACATGATCTAATCTTGATGTTAAGACTTGATGGGTAGCTAGTCCATCAAACTACTAGCACCAGCTTAATCACCAATCTCTGTAAAACATCTAGAAGTGATGATATCACTATAAAACTCTTTATTTGAGTCAATGTTCCCTGATGCATGTTTCAATTAATAATTCCAACATACGAACACTGGATTGATACCCTATAAAAATCATTTTGATCATATCAAGAATTATAACGAAACACATATGAGTTCACCACTCATCAAGATTGTGGTTCCTAATAAACAAATGCTAAGGTGTATGTTTTAAGATTAAAGTAACGACTTACTTTATTCTTTAAAAACATACGTGATTCCAGATTCATTTAATAGTGTCATTATCGATATTCAACTACTATCATGATTTGAAACTCATCATTCCCTTGAAGTAAACTTCTTTACTTACACGGAGGTAAATCGCAACACTACAGTCTAAACCATAATAAGCGACCAATTTTATTATTCGACTGTGAATCAATTAATTTAGATTTTAATAATATACATGTTTCCCATACATCTCCATGTATATGTATATTACTGACTTAAGAACTTTGGTACCTTATGACTAGTTAAATTATGCTCATACAAATAAAACCAAACTCTTTTGTTTTATTAGTAATAAATATTTTCATTACAATATTGTAACTAAAAGAACATTAAGTTATATGTAAATATACTTGCTTTCCAAGGCATTATATTTACATAACCTTAACAAGGTGACCATATGAAATATAAAATCTTATAATTTTGAGATTAAAAGATAATTTTGAAAGATAGAAGTTGTAAGAGACATAAGCACTTAACAAAAGAACAGTTTTAGAGTCTAACACTAGAAGAAAAACGTGGTTTTGTGACAGAAATTACTGACGGAAAATATTCAATTTATGTTTGTATGTAACATTAGCGACGGATCTTACCGATGGATATAGGCATCGTAGAAATGGCTATAGCTAATAAATACCGACAAAAAAGTTCCATTAGTAAAATTACCAAAGGAAAAATATATATCGTTGGTAAATTTACCGATGGAAAATAATATTCCATTGGTAAATTTACCAACGGCTTACATTTTTCTGTCAGTAAATTTACCAACAGAACATTATTTTTTGTTAGTATTTTTACCTACAATATACATTATTCCGTCGGTATTTTTATCAACAGATCTCTTGTTGGGCCCCGATTCCTTTTCTTACTAAATAAGCATGTGTTCAGTTTATTTTGAGGTTGAGTTTGATTAATTTGT
>JANZXP010034319.1:0-12518 GCA_027576715.1 Erythroxylum flavicans
ATAAGTGTAAATTGAATCTCATAATTATGATCTCATCATAATTTCAATTACACAGTAATTATTCCAAGGATTTTACCGTTAGTATTAAAACATAAAATATTAATTAAATTAATACATAAAGATAAATAAAGCCTTTTTCATTAATTAAAATAATGTCATACATTAATTTGCATCAATTGATTGGCTGCAAGGGCATAAACTAACAATCTCTCACTTGCACTAAAGCCAATCACCTATGAATCTAATACTATATCCATCCATATGTCGATCATGTCCCTTTTGAGATAATGGCTTAGTAAGAGGATTTGCTAGATTATCTTCAGTGGGAACTCGCTTATATGCTATGTCTTTCCACTCCACTATTTCCCTGATCAAGTGAAATCTCCTGAGTATATGTTTGGACTGTTGGTAAGACCTGGGTTCTTTTTCTTATGCAATAGCACCGTTGTTGTCATAGTACAATACCATAGGCTTAACAATGCTAAGAATCACTCCAAGTTTAGTGATGAATGATAAGTGTGAATTGCATCATATTTTAGGGAATATTTTAATATATGTTTAGTCATAAATTCAATCATTTAGTATGTGTATAGGTTATAATTGTGTTAGTTTGCTAATTATTTGGGGTATAAAGTAGAAACACAGCAAGACATCTTAGAGTGAGAATGAGACATTCGAAGAGCTAGATGCCAAGAAGAAATGGAAAGAACAATGATAGAAGATAGATATTATAGGGAGCAAGGAACTTTTGTGAACTACAATGAGGAATGGTATGGTTGGGGAAGTAACAATCCTTATTAGAACTCGTACACTTTGGGGTGACAAAACCACCCAAATTTCTATTGGTCCAATAATGTAAAAACCCATTTAAGACATCAAGACCTATCAGAATTTCAACAAGATGAGTCCAATTTATGGGATTCTAAATTGGACAAGATCTTGGATAAGCTCACAGACATGGAAGAGAACTAGAAGAGACTAGAAGAGCAATTTGATCAAGTAACGGAAAATCATCTCGCTTCTGTTCACAACCTATAGATTTGAGTGAGACAGTGTTCTTGTGAATTTTGTAAGAGAATTGTGGAAGACTCTCTAAGTAATATGGAAATATAACAAAGAGAGCAAATATAAGACTATCACACCTAAGAATGGGGGAGAGCCAGAAGGATCAATGGAAAACCAAATTGAACCCCACCTTATTGAAGACCAAGAGATGAAGAAAGAGGATGAAGAAAAGAATGCCAACTCTCCCTATTATTCATGAGTTCTTAATATACCATGTGTGAGCATCGAAAAATCTTTGGTAGATGTCCATGAAAAAAACCTTATCCTTTAGATTAATGATGACCAAGTGACATTCAACATGAATGATGTATTAAAGAATCCGAAGGAGAGTAACTCATTTAGGATAATTGGTGTTTTCAAGTCTTTTAGGACGAAGAACAGATGACAGCAGACATTGAGTTTGAAGGAGTTATGAAAGTCTCTGTTCGTGAAGCGGAAGAAACAGAGGAGACAAAGGCGATTAATGAAGAAAGAGAGCAACTCACCTTCTTATAGGACAAACTGTTGGATTTGATGGAAGATTCAAGGAGTTTTGTTATTCCCTATTTTGTTGACAATTTAAAGGACATTACTAAAATTAATTGATTTCCTCAACTTTATCAATATTGTCCTTCTGATCATTTTGTAGGTTGTAGCTTACTTATAGGCTACAAAATTGATGTTGAATGAAAAGGGTGGAAGCAAGCCTCTCATAATTGATCCCAGCTAAGTTTCCAATAATACATGGTCAAGCTAATGACCATAAATTAGCATGATTAGTAATTAGGTTTAAATTGTTGCGTAATTAGATTTTTTAAATTTCAAAAATAAGTTATTAATGATTTGGAATGTTTTGGAGTGCTAACTCTCTTTCTCTTTTAAAGCAATTATAAGATAGGGCAATAATTTCGGGCATCAAGCGCATTTGGTCTCTGCCTCAGACACATCACTACCTCAATCACCCTGATGAGTTCGTGTTCTAACCCTTTTCTTTTCATTTTTGTTAGTATTTTCTTATTTTTTGTAAATTGTGTTTTATTTCTCCCTGATGTGTTTGTATATCCTTTTCACATTGAGGATAATGTGTTGTTCAAATGTGGGAAAGGTTGTGTGCTTTTACCTTGAGTGTAAATTTGCATATTGTATGATGGTTTGTTTAGGTTGCATGATGTGAATTGTGTGAATACATCAATGGCTAGGACTTAACAGGATAGAATTAGCCTTAAACATAGTCTTTTAAGTTTCAAAGATTTATTAGCTTTTGAAATTAGTGACCTAAGTTACTTAGGGCTAAATATGCTGGTTAATTAGGATACGATATTAATCGATTCACCTTAGGAGTTTGCCGTACTCATTTATAATTTTAGGTCAATCAAATAAATGGCATTATTAGTACATTTTCGTGAGAATGATTAGCTAAAGCAATAAGGTAGGCAAATTTTTGTGTTAAAAAAGGAAAAGAAAAGGAAAAGTTGTATAATTTTAACTAAAATAACTATTCTACTAGCTTTCAGTTTATGAATAGAGCTGGCAGACAGTTGAGAATGTGATGTAGCTGAGTAACCGGATCGACATGTATCACAAATGTGTGCCTTCGTGTAGAAAGGCTATAATGACATTCCAACCAAGTTACTTAACAACAACATGACTTAGTTGGGTAACCAAATCAACATTCATCACAAATGTTTACCTCCGCGTAAAAAGACTAGGTTTATATCCTTTAAGAAAAATCAACAAAAAGAATGTTTTCAAATAAAAACCTACTAAACTTGTTAATAGCTGCATTTTTCATGAAAACCTACTGAGGAATAGCTACACTTTTGTTTTGACTGAATGATTATCAATGTGTGTGTGCAAGTGATAGGGGTGAATAGACTCAACATTAAAATTTTGATTAGTTTGTATATTTAATCCAAGGTGTTTAGATGCAGATTTCACTTGTTAATAAGTTAGAACGACTTGAAGTATTATGTTTATAGTTAAATTTATTTTGCTAAGTTGAAGTCATTGCCTCATTATCGCATATGCGTGTTTTGTGTTTTCTTGATTTGTTTTATTGATTTTGTTTGCTTGAGGACAAGCAAACGTTTAAGTGTGGGGATGTGATAAGTGTTGCATCATGTTTCAGAGCATAGTTTGATATGTTTTTAGTTGTTAATTCAATCATTTAGTATATGTTTAGGTTTGAATTGTGTTTGTTTGCTAATTAATTGTGTTTTAAGTGTTTTATGGGTAAGTATAAGCTTTTGAGCTTAAATATTATATTTTTGAGGTACCTTAATATGTTTGCTAGTGTTTCAGGGTCAATATCTAAGAATGGAGGAGTTTCAGAGACATTCGGGTTAAAACAACAGCCTACGATCGTGACATGTCAGGCCATGATAGTGATAGAAGCCCAGGGATTGGCTCACGATCGTGGTCTGCAAGCCACAATCATGATAGAAGGCTCAGATGTAGGCCAAGATTTTGCCCTGTAGGGCCATTGTCATGGGCTGCATCGGGCAGACGTGCAGAAACTTAAGAACGTCCCCGAAAAAGACTTAGGATTACCCAAAGCATAAGAGGATATAAAAAGAAGAGAAAGAGGTAGAGAGAGGAGCTTTACATTTAGCCACTCTTAGAAACCCTAAAGAGGGGGAAAAAGAAGAGAGAAAGAGAAGAAGAAGAGGAAGAAGGAGGAAGAAGAAGTGGATCCTGACGTCGTTGCTCCTAGAATTAGGTGGTATCCCGATGCCACTACCTTCTCGATTTGTCCAACCTAAAATCCATTTTCTCTTCATTTCTTTTTTCATTTAAATGTATAAAGTTAAGATGGATTATATGGAAATGGATTTCGGTTTGTTGATAATGTTCTCAACTCTCATTCAGTATTTTACTTTGAGTTAATGTTGATTTAATTATTTTTGTGTTTATTGGTTGGGTGTTGTGATTGATTAATGTAATTGCATGTTTCAGTAACAAACTGAGAGGGTGAGCCAGAAAAAAATGATTAGATAGGATCAATGAGTGTTACGCGATCTAATTGACTACTTAATCAATCTAGTCAATAATTTCATGGTGAGAGATACCGTGTGAGACCCGATTGTTTATTAGAAAGCTTTAGAACTAACTAGAATTGTGGGTAATTTGTAAATTGGGAGATTGCAAGTTCTATAATTTGATTAGGTTTTACAAATTAGGGTTTAATGGTCATTACTCTCGAGAGAGTAATCAATCCTATGAACATCTAGAACTGACATCCCGTAAACACATTAATGGTTATATTAACATTAATGATAGTAAAATCCCCTCTCTCTTAATTTGATTAACTTTTTTAATGAATTTCCATTGTGACCGGTTGACTACTCAGTTTAATTCTGTCTTGTTGAATTTTTTTCTTTACAATTCTTGAATTAATTTCCAATATTTACTTTCCGTGTTCACTTGTGCAGTGTTTATTTTTTTTATTCTTTTCTCTAAGCCTTAGACGAATTAGGATTAGGCTAGTACCCTCCTTGTAGGATTAACCCTTCAATACTACAAAGTACGACCTGTGCACTTGGGATTATTGAGGGTTTTATAAATTGTAAAACTTGCTCAACAGCTCCAGATGTTGAGTTTGGCTCCCAATTTGTAGATAAATATATAGGGGAAGCTTATAAGGATGAGATGAGGGATGCATTCCTTCATTAGAAACAAGGGTATAGCATAGTATTAGAATATGAGAAGGAGTTTGATAGATTAAGTATGTATGCAGAGAGATTAATTCCTGCAGGGTAAATAAGTGTAAGAGATTTGAAGAAGGCCTCCACCATGACATCAAGAAACTCCTTATTGCACTACAGATTAAGGATTATGGAGAGATGGTAAAGGTAACTTTAAGGATTGAAAAGGTTAATATTGATGAACATAAATGGAGAAATAGGGGACAACAGAAGAGGAGTCAGGGACAAACTAGTTCATCCTTCTTAGCTAGTAAGAAGAAAAAGGGTTCAAGGTCTCAGGCTCTAGCACAAACATAGACATCCTATCAACAATCGGGACAGAGTCAGAGATCAATGATTAGGATAGGACAGTGAACTCTATAGTTAGTACAACAGGTGATCAGGACATGGATTAGTTACTCCATCTGAGCATTGTGGGAAGAAACATGGCAGACAGTGTTGGAAGATGATGGGAGCAAGCCTACAATGTGGATCTGTGGAGCATTTTCAAAGATATTACCCTGGTAGATCGTATTAAATAGTTAGTCAAGCAGAGAGACCGGTTCCTATGATTCCGAGGGGTAGAGGTAGAAGTATGGTAGCTAGTTCTGGTGCTATTGGTCTGAAGGCCGCATCAGAGACAATTGATGGATTTAATACTCGCACTCCAGTGCATGCATATACTATACGGGCTTGTGATAACCAGGATTCCCTAAATGTGATATTAAGTACTTTTACTATCTCTGACATTTCTATTCATGCATTGATAGACCTAAGACCTACACATTCTTATATATGTATGTCATTGCCTGAAAATATTGGGTTACTTGTTGACACTTTTGAACATTATATTCTAGTTACAAATCTTTTGGGTCATAGCGTGGTAGTAAATAGGGTCTACAAGAAATGTCTGTTAAGAATACAAGGTTATGAATTTCCTGGTGATTTGATTGAATTACCATTTTGTGAATTTGATGTGATCCTTAGAATGGATTGGCTTTCTAGACATCATGCAATGGTAGATTGTCATCTTAAAAGAATCACTCTTAGAATAGTTAATAGTGATGAGATCACTGTTATTGGAGAAAGGTAAAATTTTCTCGTCAATGTTATATTAGCGATAGTAGCAAAAAGGCTTATTAAAAAGGAGTGTGTAGCCTACTTAGCTTTTGTTCTTAAAACTAGAAAGGATGATCCTAAAATTCAAGATATATCAACTATATGTGACTTCTAGGATGTATTTCCTGAGGAGTTGCTAGGGTTACCACTAGAAAGAGAAGTTGAATTTTTTATTGATGTGATAACTAGTACAACACTAGTATCCATTGCACCATATCGGATGGCACCCACGGAACTTAAGGAATTGAAAATCCAGCTATAAGGACTTCTTGAGAAGGGTTTTATATGCCCTAGTGTGTCTCTTTAGGATGCACCTGTGTTATTTGTCAAGAAGAAAGATAGATCTCTTAAGTTATGTGTGGATTATAGACAACTGAATAAAGTGACTGCGAAGAATAAATATCCACTGCCTAGAATAGATGACCTTTTTAATCAACTTAAAGGTGTAAGTGTTTTCTCTAAAATTAATCTAAATCAGGATATTACCAGTTAAGAGTAAAGGAAGCAGATGTTCGAAGACAACTTTTAGAACGAGATATGGGCATTATAAATTTTTAGTGATGCCTTTTGGACTCACAAATGCTCCGACAGACTTTATAAATCTTATAAATCATATTTTGAATCCTTAGTTAGATCAATTTATGGTAGTCTTCATTAATGATATCTTGGTTTATTCTAAGAACCGAGAAGAGCATAATAAGCATCTGAGAATTATGTTGCAGACTTTGAGGGATAAAAAACTTTATGCCAACTTCAATAAATGCGAATTTTGACTTGATGAAGTTCTTGGTCATGTCATATCAGCGGATGGGATTAGAGTTGATCCTAAGAAGATAAAATTCATTCTATAATGGAAGCCACCTAAGGAAGCTACAGAGATTAGAAGTTTCTTAGGTTTTCTAGGATACTATAGAAGATTTGTTAAAGGATTATCCTTAATCGTAGCACCTTTGACCAAGTTACTTCGACAAAATGCAAAATTCATGTGGAGTGATAAATGTCAGGAAAGCTTGAGAAGTTAAAGGCCATATTGACTAAAGCGCCTATTCTTACACAACCTATACCTGGTAGAGACTTCGTGATCTACAGTGATGCCTCATATAACAGGCTTGGATGTGTACTTATGTAAGAAGGAAAGGTAGTTGCTTATACTTCTAGGCAACTTAAGCCTTATGAAAGGAACTACCTAACCTATGATTTAGAGTTAGTAGCCATAGTCTTTGCTTTGAACATTAGAGGCATTACTTATATAGAGAGAAATGTTATAGTTACATAAATCACAAAAGTCTTAAATATTTGCCTACACAGAAAGAGTTGAACTTAAGGTAAAGAAGATGGATAAAGTTGATTAAAGATTATGATTACATTATTGACTATCATCCAGGTAAAGCAAATTTTGTAGTCGATGTACTTAGCAGGAAATCATTATCAACTTTAAGAGTAATGAATGTTAGATTATCAATATTTACTGATGGAGCCATTATAGTTGAGTTGAGACTCAAACTAAACTTGTTACAATAATTTAAGGAAGCACAGAAGCAAGATGAAAAGCTAATTATCATTTTTAAACAAATTTAAGAAGGGTAGGATATTGAATATGCAATCAAAGAGGATGGTTACTTGTATTACAAAGATAGAATTTGTGTCCATAATGATGATGAGCTGAAAAAGGACATTATAAAGGAAGCCCATAGTAGTTCATAAGTTGTACGCCCGGGAAGTACTAAAATGGACTAAGATTTAAAGACACATTATTGGTGGTCAGGTATGAAAGAGACCTTGCAGAGTATATTACCAAGTGTCTTACATGCCAACAAGTAAAAGTAGAACATCAAGTTCCATTAGGTTTACTTCAACGAATAACAATACCCAAATGAAAATGGGATTGAATCACGATAGATTTTGTGTCTTATTTGCCTTAAACTAGGAAGAATAATAATTTCGTATAGGTGATTGTAGATAGATTGACCAAGTGAACTTACTTCTTATCTATAAGAACTGACTACCAACTCTCAAAGTATGCATAATTATACATCAGTGAGATAGTGTAGTTGCATAGATTACCATCTTCCAACGTATCAGATTAGGATCCAAGATTTACCATAAGATTTTGGAAGAAATTATATGAGGCCTTGGGCACTAAGCTAAATTTTAGTGCAGCTTTTCATCCTCAAATGGATGGATAATTAGAAAGAGTGATTCAGGTGCTAGAAGATATACTTAGGAGTTTTGTTATCGATTTTAAAGGAAGTTGGGATGAACACCTCCCATTGATTGAATTTGCATACAATAATAGCTATTAAGCAAGCATACAGATGGCACCGTATGAGGCCCTTTATGGTAAAAAGTGTAGAACACCCTTATGTTGGATAGAACATAGTGAAAGCAAGGTTGTGGGTCAAAATTTGATAAAGGAAACTTAGGATATGGTGAAGATTATAAAGGAAAGGTTGAAAGCTGCTTTTGATCGCTAAAAATCATATGTAGAATTGAAAAGAACGGATATTGAATATGTTGTAGGTGACAAGGTTTTCTTAAAAGCTTCACCATGGAAGAAAGTGTTTTGATTTGGTAAGAAAGGTAAGTTATGCCCTATATTCATTGGTCCATTTGAGATCATTGAGCATGTGGGACTAGTAATCTACATATTAGCTTTGCCACAAGATATGGAAAAGATTTATGATCTCTTCCATTTGTCTATGTTAAGGAAATATCGGTCTAATCCATCATATATTATAAAACTGGAAGATATTGAAATATAACCAGATCTAACTTATGAAGAGAAGCTAGTGAAATTTCTAACAAGAGACACAAAATAGCAAACGAACAAGACGGTTCCATTGGTGAAAGTACTATGGATGAATCACAAGGTCGAGGAAGCTACATGGGAACCAGAAGAAACAATGAGAAAGTCTTATCTTTGGCTATTTGACACAGGTAAATTTCGAGGACAAAATTTTATTTTAGAGGGGAAGAATTGTAACACCTCAAAAATCTCGATTTCATGAATAGTACTTTTTACGTCGTGAATAGTGTATCCTGAGGTGAATAGTAACACCGAACCAAATTGCTTTTTATTTTATTTGACATATGATAGTATTATTCAAGGATAGCTCGAGGATCAAATTAGAGCTCAAAACGAGTTCGTTTTGAGGGTTTGACTAAGAATTGACCAGTGGTCGAAGTTTGACCCGAGAAAGAGTGAAAGTCAAACTTGAAAATATTAATGGAAATAAATAATATTAGTTAAGGTCTTTATATAGGGTTGTTATTTTTCTTATAGGTATTTTTATTGAAAAGAAGAAAAGAATGGATTAAAAGTTAAAGTTAATTTTGGTTTTTCAAAAAAATGAAAAAGAGTTATTAAGGGACTACATGTCATTTTCTTGGCCACCTACCCTCTCTTCTTCACCTAGGAGTGCTGAGAACAACCCTTTCTTCTTTTTCTCCATTTTCTTTCAACTTCTTCCACTTTCAAGCTAACTTTCTCTATTTTTAACCCACAAATCACCTATTAAATACTAAATCATCAATGTAGGGTCCCCAAACTCACCATATCAATAAAAAGTTTGAGAAAGATGAAGAAAAGGTATATGGGTGTTCTTGATGAATGGCACCCAAAAATGTATAAGGTAAGTTAATAAAGTTTTGATTATTTTTAGTACATGATTTTGGTGTAGTTGCATACATTGATGAATAAAATGCATGAAATTTAATGTTTATGCAATATTATGGAGATAAAGAAGAGGAATTGAAGGAGAGAGAGAAAGAGAAGGAATAAGGAATTGTTGGTGAAATTGAAGTTGATGGAAGCTTGATTTGAAGAATTGGACATCAATTTGGTATATATTCTTGCAATTATATTTTTTCCTAAAATTGTGTATTAGGTAATTTAGGGTTCTTGAGATGAATACGTCTTGAATGTTGTATGAACTTAATTAAAACCAATAGTGGAAGAAAAAAATGACATTAAGGAGTGACATTTGCTTTGATTGAGTATAAAATAGCTTAAATTGGCTATTATGAGTATTTTTTATGAAATTTCAATGGAATTTAATTAGATTTGCCCCTAGTAAAATAGATAGGAATTGGATGAATGCGATAAGGTTGGCATGCCAATTAGGGAGTTAGTAGTACTATGACGTGATTTGTGTTACCGGACCGTATGGCTTTGAGAGCTCAGTTCTAGTGTAAGACATTTGATTTATGTTATGAACTGCATGGCTCTGAAAGGTCGGTTCCAATATGATTCTATATATAAAAAAAGACCGTATGGTTTTAAGAACTCAATCTTGTATTTTAAAATCCTGCTTATCCAGTTGGGTGATGCAATTTCGTTGAATTTTACTTTGGGGCAATTACAGAAAAATATATAAATGCATGACTAATGATTAAAGAACTTCAAATGAAATTAGTAATTGATCGTAAATTAAATTGTACAGTTTATTGATCATTATGTAATTAGATATTAATTATTATAACAGATACATGCTTATATTTCAAATTGATTTTAAATGCCTATTTATGCTTATAAATAAATGAAGATATTTATATTTGAAAAATATTATATATTATGAATGTTATGGTGGAATGAATTAAATTGAATGAGAAATAGAATTGTTTGAACACCACTAAGCCTATAGCTTAGCATGTGGATTTTCCTTCCATGCGTAGGTTTTGAATAGAATTTGAAGAAAGCTATGGTGGATCTACTACAAGACAAGAGCCATATAGAGGATCTTGGAAGACTTGGTAGTGGATGTACTACTAAATGTTATTTTTGTTTTCGGTTATGACATGTACACATAAAGAAGTGAAGGATTACATAATTTTATTGTGAATTATATATGAAAGTCATTTACGAAATTTAGTTTGGATGAGTTGAAATGTATTAGAGGATGGGTAAATTATTTTGCCTAGGAGTTTGACATGGAGATGGATAGCTGAGTAGCAAGCATGAGAAGTGTATTAAAGTTTCTTTGAGGAGGTTTTCAGTAAATATAGAGGAAACTCTATCAAAATTTTTATAAAGTGAATAGTAATTGCTATAATAATGAAGTTTTAAATAGAAAATATTGTAATTCGAAGTATTAGGTATTTAAAAATATGGTAACACTCAGTATGCCAATTCCATTATTGGTTATGGGGTGTTACAATATATATACTAGAGTTCATATATTTTTCTCTCCAAAAGGCTTATTAAGGTGTTGGAAAGAATGTTCAAAAATTTTCTATGGAGCCATCAGGATGGGATGAAGGGGTTGGCTAAAGTCAAGTGGTCAAACATCTGTTGCTCTAAATATCAGGGTGGTTTGGGAATCAATGATATCAAGGCTACCAATTTAGCTTTCATTCTAAAAAGGCTATAAAACATCACTTTAGATGAAGTGGATGTATAGTTATTTCTTGAAGGTTAAAATCATATGGGAGGAGAAAAAGGGTTCTACTCATTCCCTGAACAACTATTACATCTCATAGACCTAGTTAAAGTTATTGTATTTTATAGAGTAGGGAATGGTGATAATACTTTAATGTGGTATGATAATTGGATAGGCTTTGGTTCATTGATTCATCATATTGGAATTTTAAAAGCTTGATTACTTGGATGTTTGGATGATAAGGTCTCTAAGCTAATAGAGATCAATAATTGGGCTCTACCCAAAGGCTTATTAAGGTACAAACCTGCATATTTACCTGATATAAATACAAATGATTGTTTCTTATGAAAAGGGAAACCAATTATAAACATGACCTGTAAGGTAATCTAAAGGTTGTTGCTTCCAATTGGCTCTTATGGTTCCTTGGGTTAATATTGTATGGAACAAGTTTTTAACTCCCAAAATCTCCTTTCTTTTATGGTTGCTAATGAAAAACAAATTAGATACAACGGATAAGTTATATTATCTGGAAGTGGATGAGAGTTAATCCTTATGTAGGAATTGTGAACAAATCAAAGATCATTTGTTTTTTGAATGCCAATTTGTATCTAGAGTCTAGACAGAGGTTTAAAGATGGTGTCATTGGGAGTGCTCGGGAAGCTCACTTGCTAATACCATTTAATGGTTGTTAGATCATTATTTAAATCATAATGGCATTATGGTGACTTACTTTCTTGCTATGGGGATTTACATTCATAGATATGGAATGAAAGGAAAAACATAAAATTCAAAAACAAAATTACAAATAAGGAAGAGACAACAACTAGAATTTTATTAACCATCAAAGAGGCTATCTTCTTAAGAACTAAGACAATTAAGTCCTTAGTAATGTTGCCAGTAGCTCACTTTGTTTATAATTTTTTGGTTTATTTGTGGGGTGATTCAGCAATATCACCTCTTTTGTTTGGTTTGACATTAAACTACTTGTAATCCTATATATTGCTTCTTAATACATTCTTTAATTTCTCCACACACAAAAATCTTCATCATTTACTTTGATTTCATTATCCCCTAAATTAATACTCTTTGCACCTATACACTACTCACTCATATTAGGTAATCCTTCTTTTATAACACATTCAAAAAATGATACATATATATATGTATATATGTATAATTTCTTCACATAGATACCCTAACTTACTGAAATGTTTGGTTTATTGCATGATACTCTTTGCACCTATACACTACTCACTCATATTACGTAATCCTTCTTAAATACCACATTCAAAAA